>PVJD01009650.1:0-60525 GCA_004026545.1 Mormoops blainvillei
TATAGTATATATATTATATAGTACATATATGATATAGTATATGTGTATATTATATAGTATATAGTGTGTATATTATGTATTATATATGGTGTATATATTATTATATATGCTATATTTTATATGGTATCATCTATAGTACATTTATTATATTGTATTATATATAGTAGATATATTATGTAGTATATAGAGTATATAGTACTATATAGTATACATGTAATATATACAGTATAATAAATAGTATGTATATTGTACATAGAGTATTATATATAGTGTATATATATTCATTTCACTTCACAGCAATCTCATGGTAGGCACTATGGGGAAACCGAGGCACAGAGCACCCTCAGGTGTCCTGTCCAGAGCCACACAGCTTGTTCGTCCAGGATCCGGACGCCGAACCCGGGTCTGTATGGCTTTACACAGCTTGGTCTTCACTGTTGCATTCGTGGTTCCCACGCTTATTTGCACATCAGAGTCACCTGGGAAGATCTTTGAACGTCTCCAGAGCTAAGGGCGCACCCCAGACCTTTTAATTCACAGCGACTGCGGGTGGGATATGGGCCTCGGTGGTTTGGGAAACTCCCCAGGGTGGCAGGGTGCAGATAAGTTTGGGGACACCGCACCATCCTATAGGGTGACCATCTACCCTAGTGCACCATCCTGGGGTGTGGAGAAGAGAGTGCCAAGTGGAAGAGAAGGAAGCTTTTGGAATCCACAGACGTGACGGACATCGCGTCTCATGCGCGAGCCTCACAAGGCGCCTAGCTGCTTCGAGTCCGTCTCCCGCACCGCCGCAGCCCCGCTCTTCACCGCGCCACTGGCTCAGCGAGCCCGAATAAGTCACTTAACATTTCTGAGGCTCACTTTTCTCATCTTCAGCATGGCTTCCTAATACCTAGCCAACAGGGTTCTTAAGAAGGACAGAGTATACAAACTGTTTTCAAACTATGCTTATGGGAGCCTAGTAACTGTTCAAAGCAAGAAAAAGGGACATTGTGTCTGAATATCAAGCTAGTGCCAGAGCCTCAGATAAAGATGCACATATGTGGACACAGCTCAGACAACACAGATACGCCCACTCACACGCAACAGTGGCAAGCAGGTAAGTCTCACCCGATGTCTGCATTAAAAATCAAATGCTCTCTAACACTTATTTTTCATTTACATCTTATAAAGAAATTCATAAAAATTCCAAATCCTCCCCTTGTGGCTGGATACGTGTTTGTCTTTATTTAAGTTCAGAGCAGAGAAGGCAACACGGACCAAAGGTGTTCTCCCGGCTACGCCGACCGCGGTGCTGAGGGCTTCCTCATCAATTTGAAAAATAACAGTGTTTCCATTTTCCTGATGCTGTAATAACCTTGTGAGAGTTAGAAATGAGAGTCTATTTTCTAACTGAAATTGTTTTCCTCAACGCAGGCTCGCTCTTCACACTTGTTGGCTGTTTTTGTAGGGTTGCTAATGAATGCTGACCTCCTCCCCGCACTTGCAATAATGCTTTCTTTTAAATACCACGGTGATGTCTTAAATTACATAGAGGTTGCGAATAAGGGGACAGTGTATATTTTACCTGGGTGGCACAAGTCATTAGAATCGCCTCTTTACCAATAGAGTTAATGGCATAATCTTCGCCCGGGTTTAATATTTTAGCCCTGCAATGGGCCACAATATTGCCACTCACTCTTATGGCGGCTCCTTCCTCCCACTCTCTTGGTCACTTCGTGCTGAAGAGCCATTCTTTAAAATAAAAAAAACCTTGCATGTGTCCGCAACTCCAAACGCTGATCCTGCTAAGCGATCATCTCCGTATCCGAAGCTTCTTTTGTCTTGACTCGTTCCATGACTGTCTATCTGATCGCCCTGTCTCCCTGCCCCCTCCACCCTCCCACTGCCAGCAGAATTATCTCTTCAAGTACAGACCTAACATCCTCCTGCCGATCTAAAACCTCTCCGCTATATACAAGAAAAGAACAGCACACGGATCCCTTAGGGACCTGACTCTGCTTCAAGCCCCCACTAGGCTCCTTGAGCTCTAGGCAATGGAACTTTTCCACCGTCTCCGAGCAGCCCGTGCTCTTTCACCGTCTGACGGCTTGGTGGCTGTAGCTTGTTTGCCTGTACTGAGAAAGGATGGGTGCACATTATGTTTGAGCAGCTATTATGAGCATGGCCTTCATCAACACTCTGCACCTATCATTCCTTTCTTACCATCCTCACTCTGGTGCATCCTTCAATATGAAAGCCACGTTCCCTTGCTCAGTGAAACCTCCCTAGATATCTTAAGAAGCAGTCCTCTCCCCTCCTTGTCCACCGCATTATAGTAGGGTGTCAGCTAAAGAACCCGAAGGGGACCGAATGAGTCCCTTTGCCCGTAACGCATGGAGGCAGGCCTCTCAGGTGAAACCTATGGGAAAACTGGGCAGCAAGACAGTTATGGGAAGAAAATACGGTTTCAGCTGAAGTCCAGCCTCAGCCCAATCTCACGGGGAGCTCTGAGGCATGAACCATCCTTCTGTGAAATCAGGGGCTAAGGCTTAGCACTCCCCATCAAAGATTCGTTGGCTACAGGCATACCCTGATTCACAGGTGAGGAGAGATATAGCCTCCTAGGTATCGCTGGGCAAGGCAGCACCTTTGACCACTGTAATTTCCTGGGAAAACATGAAGTTGTGAGCCGTTAGCGGCCAGCACTCATGACGGCCCTAGTCTGAAAGTGCGGGGATGGCTGCACTAGTCTGGTAGGAGTCGCCTGGGGTCTATTACAAACCGTGCTTCATCTGTTTGTTTGTTGACATGGATTCCTTCCATTAGCTCGTCAGTCCCTTGAAGGTAGCGAGTGTGACTTCTTCCTATGAAATCCCGAAAACCCAGCCCAATATGTTTCACACGAAGTAGAAATGCTTTATTGTTTTGAATGAATGACCCATTTATTGACTACCTATGCTCATCAGAGGATAGTTCCACGTTCTTAGAACATAACAAGCTATTAAACAGGGTCCTTAGCTTCCAGAGGGTTGCTTTCCACTTAGGAAGATGGGGAACACACGTGACATGAGCTATCATTGCAACGTGTTACAAGGATGACACGTACGGCACTGAGCTTCAACTACAGGCTGAGCATCATGTTAGGTGCTCATCAGGTAGGACGTGTGTACAAACTTCATAGTATGTTCTTCAGCCAGAATAATTAGTGAATGAATAGCAACAGACTTACCCACTCCTCTGACTCCTGAAGAAGAAAGACCCCTGCTTGCAAAGACTCTCCTCTGCTGCGAAGGGTCGGGGAATTAAACAAGGAAGGGAGAAAATGGGAAAAGTCAGGAAGACCAAGTGACTCCTGGCCTATGGAGCAGAAACAGGGAGGGAGAAGACACAAAGAGATAAGCTCTGAGGGGCGTGTTTGGGATGGGCCGGGAGGAGGGCGAACACGCTGAGAACTAGCTATTGGGGGCCTTGAAATGTGATGGTGACGGGGAAGTGGACATATTGGGTATCTGATGGGCATTAATCAAGATGCTTTCTTTGCCTTTGATATTTCCTTAAGAGGATAAAAGGGATGTGGAGTGCTTTCGGTGACCTTTTAGTTGCTGAAATGTGTTTGTTTTGATGTAATTCTATGTGAGGATGGCATCACTTGAGGTCCTGGAATTCACTTGAATTATTCACAAAATATCTCATTTAATGGTTTTTAAACTCATTTTGATTTTTAAAGTGGCTGAGGATCAGGGAGGTTGAATAATGTACCCAAAGCCATGCAGGTGGGCACTACTGATTTCAGAATCTGACTCCAAGTGCATTAGAGGCCAAGTCCATCCTCCGGTCACTGCGCTACACAGCATCCCTGATAACACAGCTGATCTCGGCACCATGAACACATGCTGGGGGAACACCTCAAAGGGACGTTAGGTTTACTCCCTTTAAAACTTGGCTTTAGGTTGTCCAGAGCAGAGAGAGCTCCCTGTGTCCGGAAATGAAAGGCTTGTGCGTTGCAATGGAGCTTCAGCTGGGCCGGGAGTCTGAGTACAGTATCTCTATCCAGGGCAGGTGATGCAGAAACTGTCTGGGACCACGTGGTAAAGGATACGTTGAAGAGAGATATTAAAGCAAGAAAAAAGCATTGTCCTGCCATGTCATGTAAGACAACTTGTTGTTGTAGACTCACCAGGCTGACTGACTTCTACACTGAAAAATTAATGTATTTCAAGAACTCCCAACTCTTATTCATTCTTATTTGCCTTGTATGACATCAAATAACTAAGGAGACAAGGTGGATTGACTCTCCTGTCTTTGTCTTGAAGTTGCGTTGATACAGCCATCAAGCTGTCATTTGCAGAATCTGACAGAAGCAGCCTTGTCCTTCCCTAAACTTTCCTGCCCTTAGAGATTCTATTCACTTGTTTCAACAGCTTAGAATTATGTTAGGAGCTATATCCCATTTGGAAAAAAATAAAGTTTCTTCGTTCTTCGGTTGTGAGAAAAGCACAGGGTATGATACGATGATTTAAAAACAAAACAAAACAAACAAACAAACAAAAAAACCAACCTGAATTTGGGGTCAGATGTTTAGTGGTGCCAACTGTGTGATGTTGGACAAATCATTTCATTTCTCACAGCCTTGGTTTCCTTCTCCATAATGTGGGGCTGATTAATTCCTGCCCTTCCTACTTCATAGGATGGTTAAAAAGATCAAATTAAATAATGGAAAAAGCAGAGTTTTCTATGAATCAAGAGAAGAAATATTTATAGAAAAGATGTTTGCTTTCCCTTGCGTGAATTATCAATTGCTCTCATCTGGTGTTTTAATTAATAAGGTGTGTGATTTTTTAATTTAAATAAGATTAAGTCTCTGGAAAGAATAATAGCAGAAGAACATGAATTATGTAATTTTAAAAATTGCCCAACAATGGTCGAGATGAAGTGGTTATCTAGAAACAGAATGATTCTTGTTAAATTCTTGGAGGGGACTGAACTGATTAGCTCCATTGTTAAGGATTCATTTTTTTCCCCACTTTAGATAATATTCACTTTTTTTTTTATATGCCTTAGGATTTTATGTCTTTTCTCATCTTGATGCATTTTTAAAAAACATTTTCCTATCACATTCTATGGCATGATCAGGAAGCAAAGGGGTGCGGAGGGGGCAGTGAAGTATATTGCTTGTCTCAGAAAGAAGTTGGAAGAGTCCCTTGAGAATCCTGGGTAAGCTGAGGATGACTGTGTATAACCCAAGCTGGGAACCTGGAATCACCATTTAGTCCTTCTCCTCACTGTTTACCTTCAATCACAAAAGGCATTCTAATTTCCTAGTATCTCCAAATTCCCTTCCCTCATCCCCATTCCTACGTTCCCAGGCCAACGCAAACCCTCACACTCCTGTGAGCATCCCAGTGGTCCCCACAAAGAGGTCCAGCCTCCAGTCCAGCCATCACAGCTCCAGCTGCATGCACCAGTCCGTGATCTTTCCAAAATAACATGGAAAGATGTTCACTTCCAGTTAACATGGAGTAACAGGGACCACATTTATTCTCTCACCTGAAACAACTTTAAAAAACACATAAAATCTATAAAACAACAGTTTGAAGCTCATTAACATAAGGGGGGAGAATCCAGGCCCCCTTGAAGTATGGGCTACACATAAATTTGTTACCCTAGGTAGGTAGCAAATTATTTATAAAGGGGAGCAGAGGGAATGAGACACTGAGTTTAATAAAGTAGGGAGCATGAGCCTGTTTGCTCCGCCAGGAAGCTACAGCTTCACATCACAGGGGATCATGGCATTGCACCACCAAGGGGATTAACACTCTTCCCTTCCCCTCTCTGGTACTAGATTGTTGGGGGCACGAGTGAGGTGCTTGACCACAGACACCGGTCAGTCTAAATAGGGAGTGTACCCATCAAAAACCTGCAAAAACTTGGGAAGTTCATCGGCTCTTTTGAAAAAGCACCTAGTCCATCCCAAACCCAAGGTAATATAATCCCAGGAGAGCAAAGGCTCTCTCTTCTCTCGTCCACCTGCTGACGCACTGGCCCCGTGCGTTTGTGTGCACTCTCTCGCTGGAGAGCATTGGACCATGTGGGTCTGGCAGCCACCGGGGCCCACAGCAGATGGTGCAGGCTCCAAAGGACTAAGCTTTAGTATTGAACAGAAACTCTGGACACTGGCTTTTGCTGTGACCTTGCTGAGGACAAGGTTGGACTTTCTCCATGGAGGGATGGGAGGGATGGGGCATTGTAAACCCAGGGGCAGGTTTCCTCTTGAATAAATCATCTTCCCACATCGCAATCTCCCATGCACGGTTCCTTGGAACACTTTCCACGCAATCCCGCGGAAGAGCCTGATTTCCACCGACAACAAGGTACACGCTCACTGCTTACTAGGAATAATGTCAGTTCCCACCAACCACAGTGTAAAAATGAATTTGCAGAGTATCAGACAAAGTATTCAGAACGGTTTTACCTCAGTACCAGGGGACACTAATTCTAGACCAAACACTGCTCTGGGCCCACCTAACAAAGTTTAATATCAAGAGGCCAAGACTCAAACTTTTTCCAAGCAACTTAACAGAGGTCCTTGAATAAAGTTCAAAAGTAGTTAATTAATTACAAAAAGATGACACCCAACAAAGCTAAATTCAAAGTGCCTGGCATCCAATAAAAAAAAAAAAAAGACCAGGCATGTTTAAAAAGCAGAAACATATAAATAATGATGACAAAATCAATCCATCAAAACTAACCTGGAAATTATATGCATAATAGAGTTAATAGACAAGGATATTTTAACACAGTTCTTATAACTGTATTCCTTATGTTCAAAAAGTTAATTAGACATATAGAAGATATAAAAATACCAAATCCCACATCTAGAGATGGAAATTACTCTGTCTGTGTACCCTTTGACTCAGGGTACAAAGATTCAGTTTTACAAAATGAATGTCTCAGAGACCGACTGGACAATGTATGATTATAGCTAATACCACTGCATTGTGAATTTAAAATTTAGCTAAGAGAGTAGATCTTGTAGTGTGTTCTTAGCTCAGATAATACTCGTGATGATAGGAATAATAAATATATACACTCTGGAGGTAACAGGCATGTTTATGGCATGGATTGTGGTAAAATAGTTGCATACATAAATACAAATTCTAAACTCATTGAGTTGTGTGTGTATGTATATATTTAGTGTATATGTATATGTATATATATATATATATATATATATGTTGTGTGTGTATATTATTGTACACCTTGTGTGTTAATCATACCTCAATAAAGAGGTTTGTGTTTTTTATGATATGAAAGTTACAATGCCTAACTGAGAAAATTACGCTGAATGGGATTAAAGATTTGATACTGCAGAAGAAAGTATTACTAAACTTGAACACAAAGTACTAGGTAATTTCCAAATAACACTCAGGGGGAGCAAGATAGGGAAGAATTAGAACACCAGTGAGTAGTGGGATGACTTCATGAGCCTAATGTCCATGCAAGGAGCAGGAGGAATGGGAGAGGGGCTAGACGAGTCCTTTCTAACTGCATTAGCAGTGTGTCCAAAACTTAGCTTAATAACATTCATTATCTCTTTTGGCTTTTGAGGGTCAGGAATCCAAGCAACCCTTCACCAGATGGTTCAAGTTCAGGGTCTCTGATGAGACTGCACGCGAATCCCTGGCACAGGCCCGAGGCATCTTGAGGCTCCACTGAGGAAAGAACCACTTAAAGCTCTCAGGCGTTGCAGCCAGCCTCAGGCCTCCTCCTTGGAGACCTCTCCTCGGGGCTGGTTGAGTGTCCTCACAGCATGGCAGCCGGTTTCTTCTAAATCAGCAAGAGAGAGAGCAAAACAGAAAGCACCATGCATTTTATAAATGAACCTTGGCAGTGGTGCACTGTCCCTCCTGGGTGTTGTAGCAGCTTATGGCAGAGAAGGGAAAGAGATCGCGCAAGAATGTGACTCTCAGGAGGTGGTAACCACTGGACTCCATCTTACAGGCCACTGCCACAGGGGTCCAGAAAAACACTTCAGACACTAATGGTCAAAAACATTTAAAATATGATGAAAACTATAAACCCACAGAACCAAAAAGCTCAACAAACCCCCAGCACAAAAAATATGACAGAAACCACACCGAGGCCCATCAGAAACACATTGCTTAAAACCAGTTACAAAGCGAAGAAACCTTAACACCAGCCAGAGAGATTCCACTACCCTCTACTAGAGTGGCTAAAATTTGCAAGACGGATCGTGCCACATACCCTGGAAAAGGTGAACAGTTGGATCTCTCCTTCCTTGTTGATGGGACTCCGTAACAGCGAGTCTATCTGGGGAAAGGACTGTGAATTTTCTCAAAAAGGTGACCACACACCTATGAGGTGCCCCAGCTGGATGACAGTTAGCCAAGATAGAGTAGAACATGTGCACATATAAAGACTCACGTGCGGCGTTTACAGCAGCTTTGTTAGCCATGGCTAAAACCTGGAAGAACTCTCACCTCCACCGACAGGTGAGTAAATAAATGCCAGGGTGTGACCGCAGGATGGAGCCCTGCTTGGGGAGGGAAAAGAATGCCCTGCTCTAGGTTCAACCCCATGGATGAGTCTCACAGTAAGTGTGCTGAGTGAGAGAAGACAGACACAGAAGAGTAAACTAACCTGATAGCGATGAAAAGTACCTCAGGAGTAGCCGGGCCCAGAGCCCAAGGAGATGTTAAAGAGATTAAAATGCACACTGGGGCTGCTGGGGGAGGGGCAAGGGGTGGGGGCGGGTCATGGACATGTCCCTTATCTTGACTGTGGTGATAGTTTCTGGGAAAATGTCAAAACTCATCAAATTATTTACTTTAAAATTGTACAAATACCCAAACACTATGTTGTTTACCTGAAGCTAATATCGCATTGTTTATGAACTGTAATTGAAAAATAAATTTTTTTAAATGGACAGTGTAACTGCATGTCAGTCAAACCTTATAAAGTTGTAAAAAACAAAAATCATGGCGAGTAGGGCCTTGTCCCTCCCAGCTGTATCCTTCTGGTGGCCTCCTATGGCCCTAGGGGGAAGCCTGGGCTTTGGGGGGACTTCTGACCCCACGTCTAACGCGTGTTCCAGGGGCCGCTCAACTCTCTCAAATTCACTCTGTTGGGAACTCACTGCCGGCCCTGGACCACGGCACTGCCTCTCACTCCAGTGACGCTCTCTGTCATTCCCTCTGCCTAACATGCCCGTTCTTCCCAGTGCCCCCACCTCCAGCTAACTCTTACTCACCACGACCCCACATTTCGCTTCTCCCTGGGAAACAGCCCCCGGGCCCCCTTCCTCAGGTCATCCCGACTCTCTGCGGAGCCCTTCAGAGCTTTTGGGGGCGCTCAGCAGCCTCCCTGTCAGCCCAGCTCCTCGGAACCTGGCAGGCACAAGGCTTCTCGTTCCCTCTCGTTCCTGTCATTAGTGACCGCCAGCGCAGTAGCAGTGACCCTGTCCCTACAGTGCTTCCACGGTCTTGGATACACAGTAGAAGCAAGGCACAGCTTTGAAATCATACATGAAAAAAAGGATTTGGAGAGCTCACCCAGAGTCTGCCACGGACCGAGTGGCTGTCTTCCTGAAACGCCCATGCGGGGACCTTAGCCCCCACTCTGAGGACACTGGGTCAAGAGGAATTAAGTACTGCCTGAATGCAATTTGTTAGTGACCACAGTAAAAGAACAAGGAACCCGCTCACCCTCCTTTCACCACGGGAGATGACAAGTCGAAGGCGGCCGCCCGTGGCCCAGAAAAGGACCCTCAGCGGAACCCGACCACATGGGCATCCCGGCCTCTGATACCCAGCCTCCTACAGCTGTGAGAAATAAAGTTCTGTCACTTAGAAGTTGCCCTGTCTGTGGCTCTTGGACAGCGGTCCAAGAGGACTGCACGATACCCCAACTCCCCCACGTCCACTGGTGACAATACCCCGTGTGGTTTCCTGCAGAGACCCCGACAGCACAGACGGTATACACCCAGCACATCTTCTCAACAGCATCGTGACCCAGACAACCCGGAGTGGGGGACTCTTCGCGGATGAAGTGGGGGAAGATGGGAGAAGCACAGGTGAGGAAAAGCAGGGGCAGGGCGGGCTCTGCCTTCTCAAAACAGCTGAAAACAGACAATGTTTTCTGATCCTCCAAACAGCCGTCAGGTTCGAAAAACACTGTTTATGTTCAAAGTGTCCATTTGTAGCCAAGTGGCGGTGATGAGGCCTATGCCTGTATGATTAATAGCAGAACGTGAACTGACTATGCCAACCCTGTGCCGCTGCTTTCATTTTGATGGGGAAAGCAGGGGAATTTCTCGAGTCCGTTTACTCGGTGAGGCCACGGGGCGCATCCTCTTTCTTTCCTCTTTCAGTGACTCTGTGTTACAGCTCAGAGACGCGCTGGGGACTGTTTGGGACCCATGTCTCCTTCTCTCCCCGCTCCACACCATTTCACTCTTTCTCTCAGAGTTTAAATGATGTGCAGGGGAGCAAGGTACACGGCCACGTGTTGGTGAGACTCCTTTGAAATCTGTCCTTCGACGTCACTCCAGTGCAGGGGACAGCACCGCCATTAAGAGTGCGGAGGATGGAATGCCAGGCTGCGAGTGCCGAGCTGGGGCCCCTGGGACCAGGCTGCTGGACAGGCAACAGGCAGGGGCCATAAAGGCCAAGGGTGAAGACAAGTCTCCCTGGAAAGCACTTCAGGAAGCTTTAGACGGACTGAGCTCTTCAAGATAAACTTTTCCAGGGGGGAAAAAAAAAGAAAAAGTTCAAGTTTGGATTGAGAATAAATACCAGGCAACAGGAAAACACGGCCTCGGCCCTCAGACTCGCCTCAAGCACGACACAACTGATTTTATTTTCTATGGGGAGGTAGAAAAGAAGACTATTTAATTTTTTTATTATGGAAATCTTTGAATGTACCCAAGAGTAGGGAGGATAAAAATCGTCACTGCTTGTACAATATTTAAATTTAATTTTTTAAATTACAGAGAAAAAGGCAAAATGTGTCCAAACGTACGGGGGGCATCAAGATGTTGGACGTAGTGATGTAGGATGGAGCCTCAACCTTACCCTGGGAGTCGGTTCAAATCCTCTGCCCCCTCGGGCAGGGCAGAACTGGGAGCCAATCCCTAACTTCCAGTCAGACCTCACTCTCTGCCTGACGTGCCTGAGGACAGCCACACGGCGGGATCGGAAACAGATCAAAGGAAGGCACAGACTTGTCCCATAGTAGGTGCTCAGTAAATGAGACCTGTCGCTATGGTTACTGTGTTCAACTGCATCAGACAATCCTGGCCGGAGGCCAGACGGGAAACTGAGACTCAGGCCAAGTGTGGGCAGAATCTGACACACGGGGTTTTCCGATGTGTTTTCTTGGAAACTGGTAATCAGTGGTCAAAAGCCTCAAGTTCGTGCTCGTTACAGATAAAGCAGGTGTGTTTTGAATGGCAGGGCAAGAGGAGGACGGCAACGAATTCAGTTTTTCTTTTAGTTCTGACTAATTTTAACTAGTTAACCATTTCCTTATTTTTCCCTGCGATGTCTGTAGTGTTTTGGGGCTGAAACCCTAAAACACGTACTGTCCAGGCTAATGGTTCTCATCTGGGGGCAGTTGGGGCCTCCGGCAGATATTTGGCCACATCAAAGGACACTTTGGGTTGCCGCGACGGGGCAGGAGGTGTTAAGGGCATCTGGTGAGGAGAGGCCAGGGGACATCCTACAATGCACAACACAGCCCCGTCATCACCCCCAACAAAAAATTACACAGCCGCAAGTGTCCTTAGTACCAAGGCTGCGTGAATGGGAGCTGGTCAAAAACAGGCCAGGCACTGGGGTCAGACAGGCTTGCGCTGAACCCTGGGGCCGGAGCTGGCGAGCTTGACACCTTTCTGTAAACGTCTCCATCGATAATTTGGAGGCTGTGAGACCTTCCTCGCAGGTCTGTCTGCGAAATCAAAGGTCACCCGTGACAATGTTGGCACCCATCGGCACCCAGTTAGCTGTGTCTGCGGTCATCGTTTGCTACCGCTTTTGACATTGCAAATAATCATACTCAACTTCTTTTTCAAAAAACACACTGAAGGGCCTAGTGAAGAGCCAGCCCTGCGAGGAAACAAATGTGGTCTTGGTTGGACCATGGCATCCTGCCCCCGAAGCCGGTCACGAAGGAGAGAACTGCCGAGGGGAGCTGGACTCACAGAGCACTGGACGTGGGCTCCATTATAAATAGGCGGGGTGCTTTTGATCAGAAAATGGAAAAAAACTTCATGACCACAGTGCTACTCATCCTCGGGGCCAACTGAAGGTAATTCTTGCAGGGAATTCTTCATCACGGGGGGGCTGCTCTGGACGCTGCAGGAGGTCCAGCAGCTTCTCTGGCCTCCACCCACTGGATCCGAGCTGCAGCCCCACACCCTTGGTGCGATGTGTTTCCAGATGTCTCTGCTCAGCCCCGGCCCCCGTGTCACTGAGCTCAGACCTCGCCGTCTTCTTCTTCCGGCCACCAGCCCGCCGCTATGCATCTCTGCGCTTTTGCAGCCCCTCACCCGTCCTAAGCCAGACTCTCGTGTCTCTGCCTTCATTTGCTTCTCTGCAGGCTTTTGGAAGCCATCTACCTCTCGATGAGTCTCCTGATTTTATTTTTCTGAATTCACAATTGTCTTGGACCAACATACCTGTCATGCCGTTGGTTCAACTTCCAGCCAGCCGTTCCCTCTGCGGAGATCGTTAACCGGCTTTCTCTGAGATTCTGGAATTTCTATCCTGTTTATTAAAATGCAGGTTTCTCCGAGATGGGAGTGTTAGTCATTATTTTTCAATATTAATGTTATTGTTTTTCTGAAGCTTCTGTTGTTCCGTAATTCAAGGGCCCCTTGTCGGATCCCATATGTAGCACGTTTATTAGATGTAATATTTTATCTCTCGGACTCAGTGCCTGACACTATCATTTCCTTCTTATTTCAATAAAAATGATCTCCTTCTTTGCAGCTGTGACAGGAGCTAATGGTTTTCTTTATCACAGGAGAAAGTGAGAAGGCGCAACACTGCTGAAAGACAACGTGAACTATAGATGTTTGTGCCCTAATTCAATTTGCAGCGTGAACTCCCCTCTTAATAAAGTAACTTCATAACAGCAGACATAACAAAGTCTAGGGGTCTTTAATTTTTCTAGAATTTCCGATTGCGGGTTTGAAAAACAATATCCAAACACAACCTGTGGAAACAGAAGCCACAGATGCTCCAATGAGTTCCAGTTTTCTTTCCTTCTGCCTGCCTTTTATCTTTTGGGTATGTGTGTGTTGCAAAGGTGGGGGCGGGTCATTTCTCTCAATGGGGTTTAATCAAGTGCTAATAGAATCCAGTACAACCGTCCCTGACAGAAGTACAAGATGAGTTGTTTGATGAGAATGCTTTCCTGCCTGGGAATGCCAGGTGGATCCTGCCCGGCACTGTCGATTTATTAGGAAAAGAAGAGACTGTATTCAGTGCACAATTCGACTGTGAACATTTCAGCAGGGAGCTAGGAGTTTTCTAGCAAATGCCAAACAATGGTGAACAGCATTTAAAAAGCATCCCATAGATATTATGTAGAGGTGAAGACCTGGGACAGATTTTGAAACCCTTACAAGTGGTGAGACTTGGATGGGCCTGATCGGAAAGGAGACTGGACAACAGTGGGTCACCTTAGTGTAATGACCCATCGGTGGTCATGTGGGGGACCAACGTCTTCATGTGGTTCGGGCCATGGTTCTGAAAATAGGTGGGCTCGATTCAGGATCCCTGGATCTGCCACCCCCTATCTGTGTGACACTGCTGGAAAATGCACCTTGACTGGGACAGTGTCTGATCCTGGAGAAAGAGGACACACAACTGTGGCCCCTCAGCACGCTGTCAGGATTAACGGACACATCTTGACACATCTGAAAAGTGTTTAGCTTGTGCCTGGTGCAGAGTGAAACCGGCACGTGGCAACTCCACTCATACTCTGCTATCGTGTCACTCTCTTCGGTCAACATGCTCACATTCAACTCTGGGGGTCATGGTATGGAGTGGGTTGGCAGGCTCCACTCAGTCGTCAAATTCCCCAGCACACACAAGGTGCCTACAGGGGCAGTGCCCTTGGAAGGGGCTGTAGGAATTTGGAGATGAGGTTGACATAATCCCTGACCCCAGGGACTCACCAGCACTGGCTGGGCTGGGACATTCATCAACACCAGCAGTCACGTGTTGATGGCATGTCTCTGCATTGACCCTGTGTGTGGTGCTTCAGGTAGGAGTGTTATTTCACCAAGCATGAAGCAGGGGCCATTTCTGAATCACGCCTGGTCCCCGGTGTCCAGCACAGATCCTGGATCACATGCTCGTCCAGCAAAACACTCACCGAGGGCTGACCAAGGAGCCAATGCCAGGGAGGATGCAGTAATGAACGCAGCATCCTTAGAGTCCCTGATCCCGTGGACATGGCCTCCTACTCAGGACGACAGACAGTACTCAGACTCCCACCTCGCATCTAGCAAGACATCTATTGCAAAACTGGAGCCCCAGCTTAGGTTCAAGAAGCACTTGTTGCATGAATAAATGAGAGTAAACAGACACATGCGCACAAAGTCAATTCAGGGAGACAGTGGTATGCAGAATGGTGCAGGATACTATGTGAGGTGATCACAGGAAGATTCCATCCGGGTGATTGATGTCAGGGTAATGGAAACTTCTAGAGAAAAAGATGAAGCCTGGGAGTTTGCTACGGAGTCTGTACACAAGGGCTTTCTGTAAAAAACTTCCTTCCACTAGGCTGTGCTTCTTCTGGCCTTTACAGCTTGCTCGTAATTACAAGCTCTGCGTTTTGTTTTGGACGTCCGTCATCTGGGCACGCAGACAGAAGTGCAAAGCCCTGCCCCTGGAGAAGGCAGGAGCGAAGAGTCTAGAAATCGCTCTTCTTTGGGGGTGACCAGGCAGTTGTCTCCAGAGACAGCTGTCGAGACACCTGCCCAGTGGGAACTCTGCCGGTGAAGTCGCACTGGGAAAGACGAACACACTCCATACTGCTGCACATCGATCCACCGATTCCGCAAGTAACCACTGTGTCCACTCACGTGCCAAGCTCTGTGCTAGATCCTGAGCTATGTGGTAAAGGGGACACTCTGCTTGTTGCCCTGGTCAGGCCCGTCTGCAGCCCGAGCCCCCACACTGTGCAGACACTGCTCAGCAGGGAGATGCTAAGCGGACCAAGACATACTCTCTGCCCATAGGAGGGTCCTGTCCAGTGGTGGAGACAGAGACGCTAGAGCCTGAGTTCAATACACCAAAAGGCTGATGATGTTCCCACAGTCCCTGGCTCATGTCTTGCAGGAGAAGAGGCCAGGGTGGCTTATGAGTCATAGAACTGGGTGGTTCCTCTCCCATCATTAACCCAAAAGGTAATAGGGGAGCAACAGGAAGATGTGTGCCCAACGACACACACAGCTGTGTGCCAGGTCGACAGCTGGTGGGCTGGGCACCATCTGCTGTCCCAGCAGGAAGCCTCCCGGTGTCACCTCCCTGCTTAGCCTGACCATTAGTAGGATTCTTTGCCATTAGGGTAGGAGTCACTGAGTTCTGTAAGGTTAACCAAACCCAGTCCCAGGCACTGGGTTACGCAAAGGAAACAAATTCCACCCTGACCTCAAGAAGTTCCCAAGCTGGTCCATCCACTGACCTCAGGTAAACTTACTCCCAAAGGCTTTCCGTGTCCCATTTGTATTTTACTATCGAAACGGCCTCCTGGCCAGATCCCAGAGACTAAAATAGCATCATGATCTTACGCAGCCGTCATGTTTTGCTCTCCACAGATAATGTGCCTTGTCTCCCTGTTTTCGGGCTTACAACCCTTGCCCTGCATCTTCCTGGATGTGTGACCTTGGGCAAGCTACTGCCCTCACCTTAATGAGCCTTAATGTACTCATCTGTATAATGGCGAGAATAATAGCTCCTGCCATGGAGAAATAATATTCAGTACAAATGAAATGCTTAGCAAAATGCCTGGTGCCGGTAGCCACAAGTCCCTGTGAGAGACCTCCCTGTTAATGATTTATCTTTTTACATTAAAAAAGATATATCAGAGGCTGCTTTGCAAGCATCATACCACCCACAGAGAAGATTCTAAAAAATTCCAGAGGGGCAGGGGGAACCTTTAAATGGGGAAGACAGGAGAGCACCGGAGGGTTTCCCCCTAGAGTACGTGGGAACCCAGGAGCTGCTGTGCATTCGAAAACTTCATTTCCCTTTGTCTTAGTGGGGGCCTAAGAATCAGTATTTCTTTCTTAAAAAAAGCTCTGCGGCCAGAGCCACAACATTGGGTCTGCCTTTCAGGAAACAATTGTTGAAAACCTATCCTGCTCGTCTCTGCATCCCACTCACCTGCACTGTCTATTCGGGAATAAAACAAAAGGGGACTTGAGGAAGAGGGGTCGGGGAGGACCGGGCATTGAAAAAAGAAAGAATGAAGTTCATCAAAAACCATTAGAATCAATTCAATTAAATAATTTACTACTTTAAAAAAATCAGATACTTATAAATTGCCATTTTGGAACATTCCATCCCTAGTGACCTTGTCATTCTTTCGTCTTTGTCAAACATTTCATAATAACTTTCAATGTATATTAATAAGACCATAAAATATGTATTCTAGGCAACAGGTTTTTTTAAATGTATTTTTATATAATTTTTCAGCCATTTATTTTTTGTTAAAATGTAGTGTGAGGGAAAAAGCCTATTGATTTCTCGATTACTTTTCCATTTTCTTGTGGCCTAATCATATAAATACAACCAACTGAAACATTCTCAGAAAATTATCAGCCCAGTGCCTTGATCATATTTCTGGGTTCTAGTTAATCTTGGATTTATTTATTTATGGACTCTTCGAATTATACTGAAAGACGAATTGAATACTCAGTGTCCAATTTTTCTCTATTTGCAAATTTATGTTCAATGTAAAGTATAAACTGATTTATGCCCAAAACAATGTATAAACTGAAGACCTCATTTCCCCCAGAGTGCTCATGTATAAATTTATTAAAGTAACACCCTTCCCCCCACCCCAGTGATACTATTTATTATACAAAAAGGGAGTCTTGGCTGCATATCTCTCGTCCTCATTGACTGGGTGCTTCACCATTTCCCAGATGTCTGGGGGTCGGACTAGGACAGAAATGATGTGAAATCCATCTTTCGCTTCTTCTTCATCTTCTTGCTCAGCCCAATAAAAATAAGCACGGGGCGGCGGGGCTGGGAGGAGAGAAAGAGAGGTATAAACATGCGAGAGGGTGAGATGGGAGGGAAGAGGCCGCGGGGGAGAGAGCGCGCACGCGCGCTCCGCGGCCGTGTGATGGATAACTGAAGTGAAGTGTCAGGATGGTATTATGTAAATTACTAAGACAGCCAAGCCATGCGCTGATGATTACAGACGATGTGAGCAATGTTGTGCTCCCCAGACGCTCGTGCGCCTTGTTATTTTTCTTCCCTCCAACTACCCTTGGGGTGGATTCTTCCTGACCCTGGTCCTTGGGAAAAAAATCCTCCAAGAAATAACTTCCCCTTCACCAACTCACATACCTCAGCTCTCCCAGCAAGAAAGAAAATTTAAAAAGTAGAGGGAAGAATGTGACATGTCCCTCCATGGACAACCCCCCCCTCCGCACCCCCCGCAGATGCCACCAGACGTCGTCAAACTGCCTTTTGTTTAGATCAGTGAAGCATTTGGCTATATCAGGCACCTTGATTGTGCCTTCATTTCAAGGGCAGCACCTAAAGGAGAGACATGGGTAGCAATAAGAGTGGCTCTGAACTCGTAAGATGATGAGAAGTAGCATTACATATATATTAATATACATACACACACCCATAGAAATGGATGTTTTTAAATATGCTAATAATATGCCATCTGCATTATTATTGGGGCATGGGAGCTGTATTGCATCTACAGGGCTTTGTTGACTATAAGTAAGGGTTGACAGGCTCAGAATTGAGGATGTGTCCACACAACTTCGCACTTTGTAGATCCTCTTCAAATTAAAAATAGATGCATAAAATGAACCCTAACTGATGCTCAATATTGCTCGGTTTTATTCATTCATTTATTCAGTCATTGGTGTGCAAAATATTTATTGGCCACTCACTGTGTACCAAGCTCTGTACAAAGTTTTGGACCCACAAAGACCTGTGCCAAATAGTTTTGGTCCCATGCAATCGTGAGCCTGATGGGAAAGCCAAGCACGGGAAGAGGTGATCACAGAGCATCATGACACTAACTTTGGCTGAGGCCCTAAGGTTATTAGACAGAGCGACCGAGCCTCCCATCAAGGACTCACTTCCCTGCCTGGCCTATTCTCTTAGCTTGTCTGTCCTTGGAGTGAATCCATCATTCCCAGTCTCCCCAGTTCAACCCCAGAAGTCTGGTATAGTCACACTGACAGAGCTGAGGAATGTCAGCCAGTTTTAGCATTATTTTGAAAACTGGAACCAGATCATAGGATTCAGTAAGCCAAAACTTTAAGTATCCGAGTAGTTCAACTGCCCTTTCTTTTCCTCAACCCACCTTCATTGAACAACCACTGGTTACCAGGCTCTGAGCTGTGAGGCGGGGATGCCACCGTGAACAAGGCGGACAGGGTCCTTGCCATCAGGAGGCTTGCTGCCCAGTGCAGATAAGAGATGCTGATGCACAAGTCACAGAAATTCCCAATCACATACTGTGCTGAGAGCTGGAAGGAGCTCTGGGGTTTGCCAGGAGTCATCCGGCACCTGATCCAGTCTGACTGTCACGGAAGCTTCGAAGAAATAACGGTCCGGCTGCGATGTTGGCATGAATAGGCGCCGTGTGGTGAAGTGGAGGAGAACAGGTGGGCTGAGTGCCTGGGGCAGAGGGAACACCAGGGTCTAAGGCCCTGAGATGAGCAGGGACACACTCAACTCAAAGACCTGAAAGAAAACCAACTAATTGGAAAAGAGAAAGGAAGAGAGGAGCATCATGTGACCGCAAAGGTGGCACGGGGCCAGGTAAACATGGCCTCTGGTCTCACGAAGGGGAAGCCCCTGAGATGCTTGAAGTGACCGTGTATGTGTGATTATAGATTGTAGAGTGAGGTGCTGGTGGGGGGCGGGCAACTCAGTGGAGAAGACAGGTAACATTACTATTGACTTCATGGAGACAGGAGCAGCCTGGTCTACCATGACTTTGGCAAAATGGAGAGAAGTAGACGGATTCCGAATCTGCATGAGCGTGTGGAACTGACAGAAGTAGGAAACTGAAGGAAATGGGGAAGAACAACTAGGGAAGAGTGTCGGGAATGATTTTGAGATTTCTGAGATGCTCCGTTGGCTAAAAGGGTCACTGACATAGCACTTCATGGAAGTGTACTCATATATTGACTATTTAGAGCAACCTATTATATTCAGTTAGGTCTTCATTGGCCCTTTGTATCTAGCAAATGCAACCTTTAAGCGTTTTAGGCACATTGCTGTCTTCACACGGAGTAACTGGCCTATTCGTGGTGTGAAAAGATGAGGTTCTGCCTCTCGTCTCCACTTTCTTCCATCACCCAGGCCTCCAAGAATGTCCAACAAAATGCAGTGGTCAACACGTGTCCCTTCTCAAGATATAAGTGGGAAACAGTGTCCCTCACAGGACAGTGGTCGAACTCACAAGCTGACTGGGACGCAGGCTGTGCCCCATGTTTGGGGTTGCGAGGCCCCGCGGACACCACCAAGGCCCCTCACCAGCTCTGAGCAGCGGGTGAAGAGCTGCAGCTCCAGAACTGTTTGGGAGTGAGGTGGACCTTCACCACCAGTGCCGTCTGCCCCAAAGGCCCACATTGGCGCACCTCCTGGAGGGCGAAACGTGTTCTTTAGGAGGCGAGAGCTCATCCAGGTGACCCCTGTTCTCTGGGTGCTCACCTGTTGGTCCTTAGACCTTTCAGATGGAAGGAAGAAGCCCACAGGACCACACAACCCCACTGGTACAGCAGATTCTCAATTCATCTTGGGACTGAGGATTTGATTTCAAGTATCAAGAAGGCCCCTGGAAGCTTCTAGGTGATGGGACTCCTTTGAGTCCCTTTCTTACAATCTTCCTCATAACTGGACTCAAACTTCTGACCTGGAAGCCCCAGAAATCCAGCTCTTTCCTCACTCCCCTGATGGGACACGCTCCCCGCTCTCTCCCAGGCCCCACATGGAGCACAGCTTGTCTCCTCGGTGGTACGAGTCTCACCCGTCTTTTCTTTCCGCAAAGGCCCGTATGTTATGTGTAACGCTTTGGGCGAGTCTGATCTGTGCCATTCGACCTGCCCCATCATGGAACGAACGTCTTTCGCACTTAATCCCGGAAATGCTGTTGAGTGTTGGGTGCTGAGCGAGCTTTCCGAACCTGTTTCCGTTTCCTTCCAAGTGTCCCCCAAAGCAAGGTGAGTCTGTGCACGGCCTTCTGGGCAAGAGTTAAGGTGACAATGTCCTTCAGGAAGTGTTCATTCTTACACAGGTGTTTGTTTTGTTTTGTGTAAGAGCATCAGCTCTAAACCCTCGCCCATTGCCAAGTTCCAGGCTTATCTACTTGCCGTTGTGTTAAGAAGCATGACAATGTCACCCCTGGGGACTGCATAGCTATTAATTTCCTTTTTCTTTTTTTTTTTTTACCAGAATTTAAAAAAATAAAGTCAAAAGCATAAAAAAAAAACCAAAAAAGTGACTGTTAATATGACTCCCGTGCCCCCATCCTCAAACTGACAAACTTAATATTTTACCTTTTCTGAATAATAAACCCCTGGGGGTAGAGGGCAGAGTTCTTATTTTTCTTGGAATCCCCAGTCCCTGGCTTCCTGTTCAGCACGTCGAACATGGTCAGGAAGTGCCGTCTGGATTGGACGATGACAACAATGCTGACAAACTACTAATGCTAGGTAACATGGCAAAGCAAATGTTTTTGGAAATATGCTACCTGCTTGCCATGTGCCAACATTAAATGCTGTCTGGGCATTTTCCCATCTGATCCTCACTGCCCCCTTTCCAAGCGGGGTCCCCGGTCAGCTCCGCCCTCCAGGTGTGGACTCGAAGGCTCAGAGGTGTTCGATTTAATGCCCGTGCCCCCACAGCTAGTAAAGCGGAATGGCCAGGATTGGTGCGCCATGTCCCTGCCCCCAAGGTCTGAGACCTTGATCATTACGACATACCTGCCACCGTTTTCTTTGTTATCGCTAATCCACAAGATTCGTTCATTCGAACCCAGTCACAGTTTGTGCCAGTGACTGTCAGTTGTAGCCATATGCATAGCATGAAATATATAAAACGTTCTCAAACATGAAAACCTTTAGGGCAAGTAGGACTGGGGGCACATCTGCAAGACGCAGTGATGAAACCCACTGAGGCCAAAAAGAAGTCAGCATAATGTGTTCAGGGAAGAGGAACCAGAAATCCAGCCGTGGGAAGTGAACCCTGGGCCTGTCTGACTGAGGACCTCCAACCTTACGCACAGCTGAGAGCCAAGGGGGCAGAGCAGAGCCCTAGCCCTGACCCCCCGCAAAGCACAAATTACAGTGTGTGTAACAAAAACTTACGGAAGAAGCAGCATTGAGAAAACTCAAGATGATTACTTTTGTCTTCTGCAGAGAAGAGTTCATTAATATCGCCTAAAACTGATACACAATCAAATAGGGAAAAAACAGCTTCAATATATTAATATTTTAGGAGCTCTACTCAAAGGAAATAATCTAAAAACAAAAGTTCGCACAAATTTTCATGGGCACATTATTTGTAAGAAAACAAAGGGAATAAGGAAACTCTAAGCCAATCCCAGAACAAATAGAGAAATTCTGATAGCATGAAATGACCACGACGAACACTGTGGTGCAACACAGAAAATGCTTATGGTATTACCGTAAAACAAGGAAAGCGGGTGCCCAATTATTGGCCTGCCGCCTTGAAAGTATATAAAAGGTTGTGAACACAGAGAGAAGAAGACAAAAGAGCACCCCATCACCCCTCCCACACACCCCCCACCAGAGGCCTGCGTGCCAGGATTTTTGCTCTGTTTTCAGAATGTTCTACAGCCTCGGCTGAGTTTGGCAGTGCAAGTATCCACCTCATAGAGCGGACTCCCAGCAAGCATTTTGAATGAATGAATGAGTGAATGAAAGAAAGAAAGAAAGAAAGAATGAATGAATGAATGAATGAATGAATGAATGAATGAATGGCCTGAGCGATTTCTCTTTGAAATCATTATGCTTTGGCCACATTGCCCGGTAAACCTAGAATCTGTGGCTTCCGATGTCCCTGTAGAGGTTCTCCGAGCTTCCTCGGCAGGGCAGTGAGTGGAGGCCTTGCAAGACTGTGGCATGTCTTCTCCAGCTGGAAAACAGATCTTACCCAAGGAAATCGTTTTATGATCTTAAGGGCTCCATCCAAATATGGCACGGTGATATTACACCATATAAACAGAGGGGTCACTGAGAAAGTACATAAAGATTGCTATTTTAATTTAGTTTTGCTTTAATAGTATACAGCCCCTGATGATCATGGGATCATAAATAGAGACTCAAGGACATGAAAGAGACAAGTTCTGTGACTTAATCTAGTCCCTTCATTTTCCAGATGAGAAATAGACTGAAGATGTTAAGTGATTTATCTAAAGCAACATATTGCATTGGTGAGTCATTCAAATCTCCATTTTTTAAAGGGCCGAAGTGTGTTTGCAATGTTTGTTTGAAAAAAAAAATTTAAATGAGGTGAACTTAGGAGCTAGACACCAGATGGGGAGAAGTAGGTATGACAGCAAGCACAGAGGAGACCGCCAGGGTGTCCAGGGGCGGTGGGCAGGGCCGCTGCGATGGGGGAGAAAGGGGAGGAGAAGGAAGAATCAGTGACGAGAAAAGCCAGGGTCCAGGCCAGCCAGACAGCTCCTAGGCCTGAGTGGAGATCGACAGCGCCTCCTTTGCTGAGTACCCGCTCTGCACCCGCTGCATCGTTGTTGGGGAAGCAGACGTGAGTGAACCCAGTCCCTCCCGGGAAGGAGCTCATGGTCCAGTAACTGAGTCAGGCCAGCCTTGCTTGTACCCAGTGAAGAGGGAGGTGAACCTAGAGTCTCTAATAACCAGAGCCGGAGGCCGGGGGGCGTGCCAGGCTCTCAGGCGGCCAGGAGTGGGAGGAAAGCAAGAAGACAAAAGGAAATGGTCTCAAGGAACAGTGTCAACCGCCGAGGATCCCTCGTGTCCACCTTGTCACCCAAGCTAGTTCCTAGATCAGGTGCATGGCCCTGGCACCAGGGGCTCAGCGTCCAGCCAGAATTCTGAACTCCTGAATGTGCCAACCTTTCTCCAGAGCCATTCTCAATTTTTAAAATACTTATAATTCACCCTATCTTTTCATCTTGAAATGTCCCAGGTGGGCATTTGTATGTGCATGTCAGTATGTGCACAATAAAATAAAAAAATAACATCAATGAGAAGAAAGATGGGGGAACTACATCCATGTATTAGGACCCAAACATTGGCCATAGCTGCGCAGAATATAAAATATGAACATTATTGCCAGCTTTTATTTTAATAAGAATCTCTTGGACTAAATAATGGGAACCAAGTACAGTAATATACTTTCCAACAATGCTGTGGGCAGCCCCCCGGGACTTTCAGGGGGGACTTGGTAAGTGACACTTGTACAGGTTTAAATTTGAAATTGCATTTAATTTGTATGTCCTATTACTTAGTTGAAAACATGTACCTCTAAGGCAAATGCAGACGGAAATGGGCATCGAGCTAAAAATATGTGAGAGGCAATAATTTGCCTTAATGGCAACTGCACCTCGATGGGGAGAGCCATGAAGCCTCTCGGGGGAGGTATTTCTTTGGCTTAATTTGTTTTCACGCTGTTACCCAGTTGTCAACAGAAGAACTGTATGGAGAGACTGCCCGTGAACTTCCCCATTGTTTCAGCTCCTCGTAAGTGAACTCCGTCCCCACGTGTTTCCTTCCACCATTTATTTAGCATCCTGTGCTGATGTTGCACTAGGCATTGTTCTAGTGACAAAAAGACACAGCTGTGAGCGAGGCAGGCCCAGCAACATGGCCGAGCTGGGCTGAAGTTCTCCTCCACAGGACCCTACCTCCTACTCTATCCCTGTGACTCAGAGAGACAGAGGCTGTGGGGCTGGGGGTGTATAACACGTGGCTTCCAAGATGCTCTAAAAAAAGTAAAAGCGACACATGCATCATTTATAAGGGCCAGTCTTGCCTTCGGCTCACAGTCCAATGTCCAAAATCCGGTTACAGAGATGGCCCCTTATCCACAAGGGAGGTTGGAGAATGTAGTAAACGTTTCCATTTGGAAAGCAGAGAAAAGGCGTTTGGTGAACAGCCAGAAAGTCTCAGCCACTTGGAGTCCTCTCCCCATATTATCACCATCAAGACCGGAGATTCTCAGTTACGAGCTCATCTATGAACCATTTCCGGTGCACTGTACCCGCACAGCCTTGGTGCCAATGAAGGCTCCGCAGGGTGGAGGTGCTGGGCAGGGGTGGAGGGTCCACTCTGGGAGGGAGCAGGTGAGCCAGGTGATCTAAGATGTCCTTCCACCCCTTGAGCAATACTTCAGTTCCCCTAAATAGGAGGGTTTCAGCGGCACTGTAAATTGTCAGGAAATTGTAGATGAAATATTCACTAGAAACAGTTAACTGGTCTTGAGATCTTTAAGCACATAATTTTCCTCCTTTATACAAAAGAATTGCTGTGAGAGGAAAAGATTGTAATGTGTCTGGAATAAGGCCTGGTGGATAATAAACACTCGAGAAGTGGAATCATTATTCATGTGGTTTTATTTACACACCAGAAGAATCGAAAGAAAGGGTCTTTCTCTCCCACTTTTCCCCCCGGTGGGCTAGGGGATTCAGGCATAAGGGCCGTCTGACCTGTGGGTAAGGCCCGGGCGTGGCTCAGCCACAGAGGGACACAGAACCGAGCTACCTCTGGCACCAGCCCTGGCCTCTAATCACGAGAACTGATGTAACCGGCTCATTTTCAGGTGAACTTTATTGATTCCCATTCAGAAAACACGTCCCACGCCTCAGACTCAACAGGTTTGCTCACATAGGTGCCTTCCCTGCGTCCTTCATTTCTCAGCTGCTCCTGGCTGCACGCGACAGTTTTGACACAACTCAAAAACCCGTTTTTGCTCCCCAGAATGAAAGGCGTTCATGAGAACGGTAGGTTTTGCTGAATGCTCATCCCCAAAGATAAACTTTAAAAAATTGCATCTAACATGTCTCCTCGCCAAAATCTTCTCTTCCTTGCTACATCCTCAGAAGCATGATTTTCCCAGCATTTCCCTTGCCACTCAGCTGGGATGGTCCCTGTCCCCTTCTGTCTGCATCTTCTCCTCGGGAGTCCCAGTGGGGCCGGCCTCCTTTGTGAGAGCAATTAGTCTTTTCACTGCCTCGTTGCAGTGCCACTCTGCCCCCACCTTCCTGAGAACCCTCAGGAAGCCAAGAGCTCACCAGGCCCCACCATCAGCCCTCTTTAGAAGACATCAGGGTGATAAACAAAACTGTTCCATGTGGCCGGCACTGGGGGAGCACACTTTAGAGAGATTCTGTATGTGAACCAAGGTCCTAATTCTCTGAAGTGCAAATCTCAAGCAAAATGCTTTGGTTTCTGTTTGTTTGTTTGTTTGTTTGTTTGTTTTTCAACTAAGCCATATGGTCTTTGCCTTGGAAACAGACATAAAGGATCTATTTATTTCAGTTCAGTGTTACCAACGTTGGGTTGGTGGGGTGCTACATTCCCTCCCGATGCCATCACAACAAGGGTTGGGTTTCCTTAGTCCCATCATTTCCATGGCTTTTCGCTTTCAACTATTGCTGAATTAGTTCATTGGCAGATATTTTTTGAAACCAATCAATCAAAAAGAACGCGTCTTTTAATGAGAGTACTTAAAAACATTTTAAATGCACACTTTCAGTTTCTGAAAGCCCACAGCGTACATTTTTAGTTCCAAGTGTTCCAGTTTGGATGGTTCGTTTTTACTCCTCTAAGACATTTTGCCCACATTAAAAAAAAAAACTTAATCGATTTTATTCTCTGAGAAGAAAAAGTAAGTGCATAGCTGGATTGAAATGGATGGAAATGCACATTGATAGGAACGGATATATGTACTTCTCTTTTTATTTTACTTAAATCAAAAAATGCTGAGATATAATAGATACTGAGAAACCAAAATATAACCACTAAAGATGCTCATGTACAGAATAGTATTGTTGTGTCAAAACCCAAGATTGCATCAAGAATGTTCCAGAAATGAAGTTGCACTTCTGTGAATATAATGGAAGGAATATCAAAAAGTGAGATTCAAGATCCCCAAACTTCCATCTCACCTTCTCTTCACCGAAATCCATGAATGTCTAGTTTAACTTTGGGCATAGTTCATAAATTGAACATGGTGGGGGAAGAGATAAAAATTTGGAGGATGCTTTGAAAAATGATTGTACACTGAAATCAGTGATTCTAACATGTAGCCCACAGATCCCGGGGGTCCTTGAGACTTTCTTCAGGTCTGCGATGTCAAGAAAAAAATTTTTTTGGAATAATCCCAAGATGTGCTTTGCTTTTTTTTTTTTTTCACTGTACTAACATTTGCCACGATGAGGCGACACAATGGCAGGCGAAGTCACTGTCATCTTAGCACAGGTCAAGGCAGCAGTACCAGGTGATATTGGGTCATCATCTTCACTTCCTGGCTAATTTAAGAATGTCACTCATGAAGCCTTAAAAAGCATGAATGCTATTGTGTCTCCGCCTGGGAGCACAGGTCTGTATTAGTTTTCTGCCTCCACTATACAAATAACCACCGTGGTTTAAAACCACACCCATTCATTCATCTTATAATTCTGTAGGTCAAAAACCTGACATGAGACTTTAATCGAGGTGTCAGCACGGGTGTGTCTTTGTCGGGTAACTAAGGGAGAATCCGATTTCTGGCTTTTTCCAGCTCGAGCGACCGCCTACATCCTGAGGTCACAGCTCCTTCTTCCATGTTCGAAGTCAGCTGCCTTGTGTCTCCCTATGTCTGTCTTTCACAGCCACCTCTCCGTCTCTCAATTCAGCTGGGAAAAGTTCTCCACTTAGGAGACCAGTGGGTCTAGGCTGGGCTCTCCCACATAATCCAGGATAATTTTCTCATCCCCAGATCCTCAATGTCATCACACCTGCCCAGTTCCTTTTGAAAGGAAGGTAACATTCTCGGCACCTGGAGAGTAGGACAGGGGCATTTTGAGGAGCCATTGTTTCATCAAGCATGGTCTCTATACCATTCTGAAAACATGGGAAATATGTATAAGACACTCCTGCTATGTACCGTATGTGGCGGTAGTCTCGACCAAAGGCACTTTTTGTGTGATTATTTGAGTTGTGAGCTAAACTACTGTTTTCTAGTGTTTATTTGAAGCAACCACTCACAGACAAACTAAGATTTTTCAGATCTTGGGGTTTGGCAGGCATTTCTCTTTAAATGAACAAAGCGAGCTTAAGTTTTCACTTGAACAAATATTACTGATTGTATTTGTTGCCAGTAATGAAATAAGAGCTTCCAAGTTATTAGAACTTTGGGGGATTTGCGTCTGCTTTCACGACCCTGACTCCTTCCCCAAATTAGAGACTTTTCCGATGAGATCAGTAGTGATATTAATGAAAGTGACTTTTTTCAGTACAGCGTAAAACCGTGTCAGCATTTAGACGATCGGCATAACTCAGGGAACCAGTATTTTCCAGATCAAACATCTACGATGTTGTAAAGTCATGTGTGGCTCCATCAATAATTACACTGAAAGTTCAAGACAGACCAACAGATTTCAATATAACAGAAGATGAAAAGCTCATTGGTATTACTTTAGATTCCAAAGTGCCAATAATCCTCAAGAAGTGCCCCCTTGTTGAGTTTTGGTTTAGTAGCAAAGAAGAATATCTCAAATCATCAGAAAAGCTATGAAACACTCCTCCCATTCCCAATGACACAAACACGGGAGGCTAGATTTTCTTCATATACTTCAGTCCAAAGAACCTGTCATATTTTGAATTCGGAAGCAAACATGGGAGTCCAGCTGTCCTCTGTTAAGCCAGACGTCAAGAGGATTTACAAAACTGTAAAATACTGTCCCTTTCCTCAGTAGTATTTTTGGGTGGGGGACCTCATTACTTTTTATTGCAAACATTGTATTTCCATTATCAAGTAATAGATTTGATATTATTATTTTAAAATAAGTTAATAAATGTATATTCAATACACCGTTTTTTACTTCTAATATGATAAATACTGATAGGTATAACCTGTATGATCAAAGCTATTTGAGTTCTCAACAGTTTTTTTTTTTTATTATTATTTGAGAGAGAGGAAAGGAGAGAGAGAGGAAAGGGAAGAGAGAGAGAAACACCGATTTGTTGTTCCACTTATTGATGCATTCATTGGACGATTCTTGTATGTGCCCTGACTGGGGATCAAACCTGCGGCCTTGGTGTAGTGGGATGATGCTCTAACTAACTGAGCTACCCGGGAAAGTCCTCAGCAACCTTTAAGACTCTCAAGGGAGACTGAAAAGTGTGAAAACCACTCTATTAAGTAATATTAGGGATAAGGTAGTTAGGTTGAAATGTCCCATGAGTTGCTCCTACCAAGGGGTGAAGAATAATATTATAGGAGAAAGGGACCCCATATTTTGCTCACTGGGAAATCTGTTTATCTGTAGAAGCCCAACCAGGAAGAGACAGGACATATCACAAGAGTGGGAATGGGTTGCTTTCGCTGGTCGGTGGAGTGTCTGATCTCTGACCTGGCTAACGATGTCCAAGGTTTTCTTCTCCCGGTCACGTGTCCGACCAGTTCTGCATCACGAGCAGACTCCCTCGGGTGTGTACATCCTGGTGTCTCTGCTGTAAATGAACCTCCTCAGCCCAGTGAGATGGACGTAAGAAGCCTAGAAGTGGGCTGAGTGTCTCGGTTGCTAATCTGTATCAAATGGGAAAGCCCCGGGCTCAGTAGATGGCACGTAAATCTTAATGCAGAGTGTCAGTGAACCCCACTGAGGTTAAAACCAGGACCAAACACCTTATCTTACATCAGTGGGTGGCCGAAGGGGCAAGGACAATCCTTAATGAACTTGCAGGCGGCGTGCCTCTTCTGGGAACAGTATCCACAGACATTTCCGTCAAGTTTTCCGAGAAGCCCTCTAAGGAAGTCTAAGAACCACTGGATTCATATTTCATTCACTTTGTGCTCTCAGCTGGTTTTTGCTCCCTCAGAGTGTTGCTTGTTGATCTGTCCCCACAGTTACCACAGTCCTAAGAGTGACCTGTGTTCCAATTAGTGAGTTATCCTGACCCACTGGCCTGTGCACTCCAGTGAGATCAGAGGCCGTGTCCTATTCACCGTCAATGCCCTGGTTTTGCCAAGTGCTTTAGATATCATAGGTGCTTAATAAATTCTGTCGAATTAAATGAAATTATCTCATTTACATTCAATCATATGTGCATTCAAAGTGATAAATTTTAAATAAGTCCTATATAAATGACATATACGCATGCAGATACGTATATATAGATATGAATTATTTTTATGCATAAAGCAACTGGCCCACGCTTAATCGTTACCTGTGAAATGAGCCCATGTGTCAAGCCCTGGAGACAAGTAGCTAAAAAAGGCATCCATTCTGTCCTTATGAGCTCGTGATGCAATGGAGGACACAAGTGTAGGGACTCCAAGAACAGTCTGTTGTAACCCCGTGGCTTTTGGGAAGCCCAGAGGACTTAGCAGAGGATGGTTACCCAGCCTGTGGATACAAGAGATCGCAGGACGCCTCTAAAAGGAGAAACACCTAGAAAAGAAAACGGCTTACATGGGCAGGAGATACGGAGTAAGAGGACCAGTAGAGAAAGACTTTCAGGGAGCAGAAGGTTCACGTGCATATATAAAGAAGCTACAGCCTAAGACATCATGACACTTATTTACACACACATATACACACACAAAGCCCCTAGCTCCAGGAGCACCACTGACCCCCATCAAATCCATGGGCAACACGTCCCTGCTGGGCAATCCTCAGTGCTTCCATCTGTACAATCAACGGGTAGGACTAGATCAGCGGCTCTCACTCCTACCCGAATATCAGACTCACCTGAGCTACCGTTGCCCATTGTCCTGCTCGAGCCCCATGCTCAGGCATTTGATTGTGTTGGTCTGGGATGAGGTCCGTGCACAGGATCTATTAAGAAGTCCTCCATGAGATTCTACAGAGAGCCCCTGACTGCTAACTACTGACCTCCCTTCTGGCTTCATTTATTCATTTTCCCATTCAACCTTTCATTATTTTTCTTCTTCTCCTGTCTACTGCTCATAAAAGCTGATGGCATACCAGGCACTCCACTGGGCATTTTTAAGATGGCAAATGGAATGGTTCCATCGTTGTCCTCATGGGACTTGCCATCTAGCAAATGCTCACATGGACATGCCTGTCACTGACCCCTGTGCCAGCGGCAGATTTTCCCATACCCTCCACTGTCATTACCTCCAGGTCAACTCATTCTAAATGCTATCATCCAGCCAGCACACGCACATACACAGCTCAAAGTGGGGTGCTGACCACACCATTTCCTTAATAAGTTGGTCTCAGAGCAACATTAATCTCTCATTTCAGCTTAGCCGTCGAACCTTCCCTTCGAGGACTAATTGCCCAGATCGCCTCTCTTTCTAACTGCTGCAGGTTTGAAATAACTGGACCGTCAGCCTCCTGGCCTTGCGGTCTTGGGGAAAGGTCACTTCTTCTCCCTGAAACACAGTTTCCTCCTCAATAGAATGGGCGTTGTACTGCTATCTCATTTAATCTTCAGAAAACAAAGCTTATGAAGTAAATATGATTTCTTGTGTTGCACATGGGAAAACAGAGGCTCAGGGAGGTTAAATGAAACTTCCAGTGACTCAGCCAAGGAAATGTCAGATTTGTGTCTAGAATTTAGATCACTCTAACACAACCACCCATATGCTCTTTTAATCATATGTATTTCAATAAGCTTGCCATCGCTCAAAACGAGCTTGGAAGGTCCTTGGAATTCCTTGAGAGTCAGTTTTCCAGTAAGCCATTACCGTGTGCACTTGTCTTGTCCCTGACTAGCACGTGTATAACTAAACCCCACCCCCATTCCAACAGTTACTACCTTATTGAAATGAGCACATGCTTCCCTTGCAAAGGCCTGGATGGCATTGCTTCCCACTGAGAGCAATGTCATCCGGGCCAGCTCTGTCCTACAGAAAGTTCTACAAAGATGAAAATGCTCAGTGCCAGTGCTATCCGGTGGAGTCACCGTGAGTCACAGGTGAGCAGGGGAACACTTGCAATGTGGCCAGCAAAGCTACAGGCCTGAATTTTAGATTTTATTTTAATGAATTTAAAGTTAAAATAGCCACATGACTTGTGCGTACTCTACTGGACAGCAGAGTTGTACAGTGTGCGTTCATGGCTTTGGCCAGAATGTCAGAAACAACCAGCCTTGTGACCTTGAAATCACAGCCTGTGCTTCCTAAGAGGAAGTGAAGTTAGCTCCCGGGCTCATTGGTCAGTGTTCACACAAAGTACTCTGACCAAGTCTGATGGTGGGTTAGAATGCACCTCGGGGTTGGGGCGGGGAGGGATGGAGGCCTCCGACCCTCCGCGAGAATTGTTGGGAGGCACCGAAGCATTATGTCTGGAAAAAGCCCGTCTCTGTTTGAGACTGACACCACGAGGGGCACAGTCTCCTGCTGAGTCCTGTTTGGAGTCCCGGTTCCGAACTCTTCGCTTTCCTTGGCTGAAGCAGGCACTGCCAGCCGTTCTGCTGGAAGCCGAAGGGTTAGGCCTGTTTTCACTTCAAAAGCGTGGCCTGCGATTCAACGCCGGGCCAGCCAACCTGCGGTCCTGGAGCACAGCATCCAGGCCCCAGAAGGAGACACCACGTTCCCCAGACGGAAAGGTACCCGTGGTCCTACAGGAGAGAGTAAGTGAGGGTCAAGGCCAGGACAGCAATAACCTTTCCTCATAACCTGCCTACACTCTTCCATGTTAACATACTGTGAACGGAGAACAAGTGACAAAACCAATTCATCACCCCAGAGCCAACACAAAGAGGAATAGAGAGGTTAACAGAAATTGATGACATCCCCGCTGGAATTTTACACTGACTCGGCCAGCCCTCCGATTGAAATAGACAAAGATTTATAGTCCGAGCGCGGACGCTGGCTCCCCTTGATTGCCTTGATTTTTTTCATGCGCTCCTGCATATTTATCCCCAAGCTCATCACCGGCTTGTAGCATTAGAATGCTGATTTGATTTTACACTCCGAGAGGAGCCGGCATTATGCAGCCATTTGCATGATGGGAGAGAAATCACCAGAACAGTTTCTGGTATCGGCGGCCAAAATGATCGCTAATGTTCACCTGCAGAAGTAGGATTCTGTAATTTTTTTTTTTTTTGAAATTCAGATTTCCTTTTGCTTCTCTTGGTGTAAAAATAAAAAAGGGGAATTATTCCATATCCCGTGGATGAGAAATTGTATTTTGTCATGCCTCGGAGGGCTACAGCGGCATTGAGCTTTTATGAATTCGTTTGATATCAGAGCTCTGCGTTTCGAGTTCCAACACAAATTTTTCCCCCCATGACATTATTACTGAAAGCTTTTATCAGTTCATTGTGACAGAAAATTGATTATTATCCTTGACATTTGATGGATAGCTTTCATAAAAGGACCTTTTTTTATTTCATGTTGGCCTATAAAGTCCTTCCCCACCCTACCCCTCAAAAAAAAAAAAAAAAAGAAACTTTCTTAAGACACGAAAAGAATTTCTCAAGTTCCTTGTAAAACTTCCTCTAGGCAACTGCAGTGGGGAAGCAAGTGCCTAAGAGAAAAAAGTTGAAGGGAGAGTACATATCTGAACTTGTCGTTCCAGCTACCCTGCATCTGGGAGCTCCAAGAGGCGTGCCCCTGGGACGCTCAGATAAGATTCTGGGGCTGGTCGCTCCCACAGTTTCAAATTCTATCACCAAGAGAAATTCTACTTAGGACCATCCTTAAGAAAGCACATTTTTAAACTCGAGTCTGCATTCAAAGACTGTTTAGATAACGTGTATCTTTTGCTTTACCCAGTAGAACAGAAGTCTTTCTATTAACTAGAGTGCAATAATAATCGCCCATGGTGTTTCTGCAATGCATCCACTCTCTCAGCTGACCCTTGTCATGGCTCTGTGAGAAAGATGCTCAGGTCCCGCCCCCTGCACATGGTGAAGAGAGATCTTGAACCCCATCTTGAGGCCTTGAAATCTGGTGTCCACCCTCTATTTCACGCCCTCCCCTACATAAGCTATTCCTAAAGAAACATGGCAGCCATCACCTTTGGGCATATTTCTCTCAACTGATTCATTCAGACAGAAGCACACACACAGGTCAGTCACCCGACAGGAAGGCCAATCAAGTCACAATGGGACTCAGGCTCTACAGCTGCTCTGCCTCTCCAGTCCTTTTCTGTTCCATGACTGTGTCCCACAGACACCGAAGGGTCTCCATACTTTGTTCAGTCATCTTAGTTTGATTGGAAAATGTAGGGAGGAGCTTCCCAAGTCTTAGAGAAGTCAGAAACGAGCGTGCGAGGAGCAAATAGTTCCCGCTTCCGTGCACACTCGCCGATGGCGAAAGAGCGTTCACAGATGCCTCATCCACCTGCACGACTCGGAAAGGGACACCCCAGTGCCATTTTCCAGACCAGGGTCGCTGGGATGTCAGCTCACCGTCCTACAGCGGGAGCAGCAGCGGAGGAACCAAACCCACACTTCCAGGATGCCCTTCTCACTCTCTGCTTCCATGGAAACGCAGTGAGTGGGGCTCACTCCCCGTCGGAGAGCCTCTAGGTATTTAAATTAAACTCCCCCGCCCCCCGAAAGCACTGGCTTTCTAACTAACGCAGGAAATTATTATTACATAAAAGATTAACTTCTGCCTATAGGACCATGATGATATACACACGAGAACTCCCGGAAATCTTACTGACTTAGGAAAAAAACCATTCGGGTCACAGGGGAATGAGTCGCTGATTTTCCTGACTTTCCCCATGACCTCCCTTTTAAGCCTGTCGGAAAAGGCGCTGCTCCGCCGGTCCCTCAGGGCCAGGATAATGAGAGCTGATCGTGTATTAGAATTAATAGAACAGTAGGTGTCTACAAAAAAAGAGGAGACTTAAAATAGTTCATTAAGTGTAGGAGGTAGAAAACTTTATTTGATGAATCAAATGGTCTTCATTAAAAGTGCACTTTCTCCGGGAACTAGAGATGCCACTTAAAAATACATTTTTTTTCTTATTAAGGAAGAGAAATTAACATATAATCATCATAGAAATTTGGAACATGTAGAAGTGCGCTCTATAAAAAACACATAATCTATGACTCAAAGGTAACCACAATAAATGTGACTTCTGGCAGGATTATTTTCCAAGTGTTTATTTATGCTTCTGGCAACTGCCAAATTAAGATCAAATGGTATGTATGGTTTTTTATACTTTAAAAAAGTTTGCTTAACATTGCATCCAGAGCCTAGACATTTACTGTTATTCGGAAACATGATTTTTAATGGCTACATAGTATTTAATCATTTGGTCATGACATGCAACATACTTTATTTGAGTTACCCTGCCCATTAATAAGTGCAACGTTACTTCTTGTTTCCATGGTTTTAACTAACGCTGTGACCTGCTTTGATGGCCAAGCGGCATAAATCCCCACATGAGATGAGCTGACTTATTCCATTTCTCAGAGCAGGAAGAGGTGGAATACATGATTTCCCCAATGCCACACAGAAGTGGCCTGAGGGGGGCTGGGACCCCAACATGCGACTTGCACTGCAGGCCCAGGGTTTCCACACCATAAACCTACAGTGTTGTTGCTCAGAAGAAATTCACTAAAGAGTGCAAAATCACCAGGCTTGAAATCAGCTGTTGAACCTGAACCGGAAGAAAAAAGCTTATGTCAGTTCCTTACTTACCTCTTCCCAGCTCCGCGGCCTTGAGCATAGGACTCACCTTAGTCCCATGCCCTCGTGCTGTTGTCATGAGGATTAAATAAAGTATTATGTGCTCAAAAGTACCTCGGGGAGGTGCACGTGGAGTAGGCCTTCATTAAATGACAGTTTCATTACCATTGCTAATTATTGTTTAAAACAGTCCACAGTAAGTAGAGCAGTATTTCCTCTTGAACATCCGATATGTGACACTTGACCTCTATCGTGCCATGTTATTCTCGTTCATTTAAAGCGTGAAGACTTTAAGAGACAGCAGCAAAGCAGGCTCCAAAGAGCGAGCCCAGCCCTGGATGGGGAGCCTTGGGCCCCAGCAGAGAAGGAATGCTGGAATTGTGGAGATGAAGAAGCCCAGAGCAGGGGGCTCACGGCCCCCGGCAGGGCCAATGTCAAGAGGAGGGCCCAGGTGGACGAAGCGTCTGCTTCCGAAATGACATTAAATGCATTTGGAACAGAAGTACCTAAAAAGAAATAAATAAAGCTTACACTTTCCGGGTTCACCCCTTAAAAATATGTACTCACTCACTTAGCCAGTTTTAGAATTGTGGTTCCTCAGTGCTACCAAAAAAAAAAAAAACCTCTACCCATAGCCCTATCCATGTGATATCTAGAGCCGCACCCTCCAGGGTGATCCCCACAGACCACAGAGGTCTATTTAGCATGTACTCTGAACGCAAACCCTGCACCAGCGTTTATGACTTATTAGGGAAAAAACGAATGTAAAATATCTCATGAACGCTTTTTATTTTGATGGCGTGCTCCAATGATAATATTTTACATTTCCTGCATTATCAGAATGAATTTCACCTGTTTTGTTTACCTTTTTAAAGTACTACTAGAAAGTTCGAAATCATTTACGGTCTCACATTACGTATCTAGTGGACACCCTTGCTCCGTAGAGACTACGTTCATCCGGTCTGGATTTAAAACAACTTGCTCCTGCACTTCCACTGCACGGGACTCAGCAGGTCGAGAATGTTGGCGGGCGGTGGGGGAGGAGTTCTGAAGTGGCCCCTGGCCACTCTTATGCGTACGACTGAGCATAAGATGATGGATTTCGCCCCAAGTGACCTTCCGAAAAGAAGGAATTGTGCTACCGGTGGACTTTCTGGTACCTAAAAAAGTCTCTCAATTATTTAGTGCAGAGCAAAAATTTAGTTAAAGCCCAATTTTAGATACGTTGCCCATGTTCTCACCTGGCTTGACTGTCTCAAAGGGGTTCTTTTATTCTTTCCTCCTTTAACAGTATGGCCACTGACCTCCTAAAGTTACTACCAATTCCTGGTAACTGAGGGCTCACCTTTAACTACAGTTATTACAGCCTCTGAAAGTTTCTCTTTTTGAAAATCATTTTCATGATGTAAGTAGAAATCAGGGAGTCTCAAGTTTTGTTGTTTTTTATTTTTCATGACTGCTTTCATTATCCAAAAAGTTGTGTTTTTAAACATTAGGGGGAGAAGAGAGAAATTCTTAAGAGACAAGAATCTCAAAACATTTATTTTGCTTGAGAATTCTCAAGGAGATAATTCTTGAGCTGAACTGCTAAAGTAAGAGCTGTTGATGTGATGCCTTTTAAAAATTCTTGATTTAGTAAAATTCAAAACAAACAAATTAAACCCCCCCCCTCGCCAAAAAAACACGCAAGTTGAAAAACTGATTGGTAAATTCCAAGTAGTCTATGTTTAATTAATTTATTTTTTATTTATTTCACTCACGGTATTAATGTAAGCGCTGTGTTTTTCAAGTATTTTAAATATGCATGTGTAAATGACTGAATGAAATATAAGTAGACATCTGACTGTTTAATCTTCATTCCTAAAAGTTATATTTTTAAGTTGACTGAAACCTTTTATTTGGTTCTCCTCATTGGAAAAGAGGGGATATTTGGAATTAATGTTTTACCAGATGTATGTACCTGAATACATATACATATGTGTGTATACATTCAGGGATAGAGATGGTGCGAGATTTTAAGAAACTGACTCATGAGATTATGGGGCTGGCAAACCCGAACTTTGCAGGGCAGGCCAGCAGGTTGGAGGCCCACGACACAGTTGATGTTGCAGTTCAAGTCTGAAGATTGTGGCAGAATTCTTTCTTCTGAGGGGATTTCAATGTGCTTTCTCTTATGACTTTCATCTGATTGGATGAGGACCACGCACGCGATCGAGGGCAATCTGCTTTACTCAAAGCCCACCCATTTAAATTTTGATCTCCTCCAGACACACCCTCAGAAATCATCCAGAATAAGGTTTGATCAAATATCTGGGCACTGTGGCCCATCCAAGCCAACACCTAAAACGAGCCACCACAGGGTCCCTTGGAGGGTCCCTTGAGAGCCTGTGCCGTGCGATCTAGGGATGAGGAAGAGGACGCAGGTAGAACACAGAAGTATAAGGCTGCCCCTCAACCTTTTTCAATAGAACCATTAAAGAGCAACAGAGTCCTCAGTCACCACGGCCGCGGGGGCCTCCGGCCTCGTAAGTCTCACGGCCTGTGCTTCTCACCATGGAGTCCATCATCCGTTTGCGGAGGAAGAGCAAGAAACTCAACCCTGAGGGTCCAACTACACATCTTGTGTCTAAGGAAAACGAGGGCTCGTGAATGCGTGAGTTTCGGTTTGTTTTTTTTTTAAGACAGAAAAAGATTGTCTTAATTCAAACAAAAACAAACGCTGGGCTCTGTAACAGGGACCATGTTCAGGGCCCACGTCGGAGGTGAGAGACGTACCAGGCGCTGCCTGGAGGGCAGCAGCGCGGGGTGTGGCTCTGTGTGTTCTGTGGGACCGGGTCAGACCAGAAGCCTTGGGTGCAGCTGGAGGGAGCTGGGGGGAGCTGGAGGAAACACACCGTGGTGGAAGCACCGCCTGAAGCCCTCGCCCTGTCAGCCCCCAGCCCTTTGTGTAGAGGCGAGGAGTGCGAGGCGGCAGAAAATATATAATAGCAAGGTCAAAAAGATCGAAGAAGAGTCTGAGACGCCCAGGCTTTCCCCACTTCCCTCCTTCTTTGTCCAGCACAACAAAGTAGAATAAAGCGTGTGTTAGAACCGTATCATGGGAATGTAAGACAGTTTTATGAGTGGTTTGCGTTCAACTTCTTCATTGACCATGACAGCACGGTTATAGGTTGTTTGTTCATTTTTTCACTCACTTTTCCCCAGTGGAGCGTTTCGCATTCACACGGCAGTGCCAGAGCAACATGCTCAGGTGTGCAGTCGGCTGTCCTAACCCCTGTCCTCGAACTCTTCACGCTTCAAGGGACCCCGTAACTGCAGACACGGCACCCACAAATATACCTTCTGCTCCTCTTCTCCATAAGGGCTTCCCCCGTGCCCCTTCTTCACTGAGAGAGCTAGAGGAAGGTAGAGTTGCAAGCTAAGAGGCCTTCTACCCCAAATAACAACACCAAGCAGACTTCCCCCACCTGCTGCATGGCCTCACTCCTAATCCATGAGTGAGAAGGGCGGTTCATTGTGCTAAGCCCTGGAGATGTGGAGGTTGCCATGGAGACCTGCCTCACCTAATACTGGGGGCTTGGGGGCCTTAAAACAAGCTGTCCTAGGCTGGTGAGCAACTTTGGAGGTACTTAGGGGTTTTTATGGCTGGCAGGGGACCACAGAAATACCACAGGTGCCTTGTGGGAGACAGTCCTTCCCCTGACTGAGGTGAGAACAGGAGTCTGACTGATCCCAGATTTCTTGAAAACTGAACAAAGGGGGCACCCACCTAGCCCATCGCCTGACCCTCTGACTCTCAATAGGCAAATGTGTGTTGACTGCAAGGCCTTGAACCCCAGAACGTGGCAGAGAGCAGATGCTCAATGAACAAAAGAAATACATTGAGTTGTACTGAGGGTGCCTGCCAGGCAGGGCTGCGCGAAGCCATGAGCTTTCGGCAGCTATGACTTCAGAAAAGAAGGCAAAACCACCCAGGTGGGCTGGGGGCAGGCCCGAAGGGAGAGGGAGGGGCTGCCCTCCTGCAGAAAAGGGGAAGAAAAAGGATCTCCTCCCAGCTCGGCCTCTTCAGACTCAATCCACTCGGTTTTCCTAAAAACACTGAGGCCACACTCCCCCCCCCAGCACCGCCATCCCCTGCCTATGCATTCAGTTGTGCTTCACATACATGAATTGCTGGGTCCTGTGGCCACCAGACCTTGAAATCGGTTCTACGATGTGTTATCAAATGCTTGTTCACATTCATTGGCAGCCCCGGTTATCTGGCCCCTCTTATCCACAGTCCTTTGGGAGTGAAAGCGAAACAATAGATTCATTTCACAAAAATCATCACATTTACATATTTTTATCATGAGCTCAACGAATGATTTTAATTAAACCGTTTTTAAAGAGGGGAGCGAGGAAGAAAGGCAAGATGGTAAATATTTAACACCTAATCAAGGGGAGAGAAGCGTGAAGGCAAAACCCTCATTAAGCCGCTTGGATGGACGGTGGGCCTTGGAAGCAGCCTGGGTCGGAGCCCCCCCCCCTTATCAGGGGGTGACACTGAGCAAGCGATTTCACCTCTTTCAGCCTCATTTTCCTCATCTGGGGAAATGGGAAGGATGCCAGGTTCGGGGGGTTATGGGCAGGAGAGATTGGTGATAAAAACAGTAACACCGGTTGGCTGACGTTTCTGGAATGGAAACTGTGCCCGGGCACTTTACTCAGCCTGCAGCTCTAAACCCTTGCCTTGACCCTGTAAAGGAGGCGCTGTTAATTGCCTCAGTTTACATAAATGTAAACTGAGGATTAGGGAAATTAGGGATCTCGCCCAAGGTCTCGCCAGACTGGCATTCAAACCTGGCACAGCCAGAGTTCAGTGCACACACTCTTCACTATCATTCTGCTTTGCCTAGACTGGAAGAGATACGGACACACGCACCTCACTTCTAAAGTTCAAGCCAAAGAAGGACACGTTTGGATACCTTTCTAGTTATTTCTACTCTGGCTTCCACTACCACCTTATGTTTCCATCACATTCCCCGGAGCATGCTTGCAGATATTTCCCATCAGAAACGACGAATCACTGGAGCTCAGAAAAGTTAGTTTGTTCAAAGGGTCTCTTCACCTCGAGGTGGCCTCCGTGATACCAACTGGGTTCTCTCCCAAGGTCCCTACTTCAGAAATAGGTGCGCAGAAAAGGGGAGGGCATGAAGAGCCAAGGAGAGGGCTCTAGACCCCAGTCCTTGGGCATGCCCCGGGTCGGTGGTCATCCTGGGGAGGTGAACCTGGAACCCGTCTCATTCCGGGAGTGGCTGGAGGCAAGGAGTTAAGCTGCGGTGTAGGAGACGGGGGAAACTGGAAGGCACAGCCCTTTGGCACAGTTCTGAGAGCTCTGTCGAGATAATTGTACGGCTGCGTCTGCAATCAGTTCGGAGAAAATTGCTCCTCCCAAATTAGCTTCGTCTTATGCAATAATTTTTAGTTGGTGGTATTGAAATGCTGCAAAGAAACTATATATATATATATTTTTTTTCAAATACTGGACAAATAGCTTGAAAAAACATTATCAGAAGAGGACACTTTGATGCAAGTTTCAAAAATACCTGAATGACACTCCCAAGAAATAACAAAGCTTCCCTTTCTTCCTCCCTCTTTCTCCTTGTATTCCTCCCTCTTCACCCCTCCCTTCCTTCCTCATGTCATTCTCCTGTTTTCTCCCACTTTCTCCTCTCCCTCCTCCCTTTACTTAATTACAATACTGCCTGAACCAGACGGGCAGCTTCGATGTCCCAGGCAGAGTTCAAGGAAGAACAACGGCTCTCCCGAAACCTCATCATTTAAGCACTTATTTAGCACTCGTGTGGACACGGTTATTGTACTGGCCTTCCCTGGACTGCCTCTGCCATGGTCACAACTAATGAGACAGGTCTCTGCAGCCCCCCTTCCTACGAGGGATGGGGGTGGCCGGAATGTACCAGGTGGAGTCTTTCTCAAACCCTTCCACCAAGTCCGCTGTGACGAGGGATGCAGACTGGTTTGTCGGAGCTATACGGCAGTTCTCAAGGACTGGGGAGCCTTCCTGGATCCCGCCAGGGCCCAGGTGAAGAAGAGACTTAGCCGCAGCCATGTGGCTAAGAGCATCAGAAACTAGCTTGGCCTCATTCTTCAGAATGCAAGCCCTGTGTGTCCACCACGATGCCACAGGGCTTCATGCTAGAAAAGGCAGCTTCCTCTTTGAATCAAACACTCTATCAGAGGTTAGCCAGTCAGCGCGCGAGCCCCCTTCAGAAGTTCTGCGGAATATGTTGTTTAAAGTCTCACCTGAATGAACCACTTACATTTACAGAGTAAAGGAGGCAGACAATGAAAGGCATGTTTCTTTCCTAGCAATCTGGAAAATACGTCACTGGTTTCCCCAAATGAAAGAAAATGAGGTTTTAAATTATAAAGTTTGGGCCCTCCTGAATGAGAGAGTAACCAAAGGAGAGAGAGAGGGAATGAGGGGAGCTCGCCAAGGATGTTGAATTGTTGAAGGAAATAATTGTATTTGTATCACTCTCGATAATCCTGCCTGACCTGATTTATTCTCTGTGTGTGAGGTATACCTGTGCAAGAGTATATTTCATTTTCCCACCGGGTGATAAAGGAAATATTTTGGGGAGATATTGAGCATGCCTATAAAAATAAAAAATAACTTTATTCTTTTAAATAGGGCATACTTGATATATACATCTGGGTTCGAATTTTCACAATATCTATCTTGCTACTCCTTCAGCCTATAAAACAATGTTTTTTATGAGTAGCCCTGTGATTCTAGGTCTTCGGGTTTATTGTATCAGTATCTCAATGATCTTCCTTAGGAAACTGCTCCTTGACCAGAGGTCTAATTTGCGACTGGACAGCAACATCCACGCCAGATGAAATCTGTCATCCCCTGTCATCCTACCTATTGGCTGTTGCCTAGGAACAGGTCAATTAGCTACTGAGTATTTGCCGAAGTAGATTAGTAGCATTGTTGCCATAACAACTCCCTTTGTTAGTTAATTAAGTTGGTTTGACTCAGAAATGGCATCGGGGGACCGTGCAGGTTGTATGAAGTAGCGATTGTGCCGATTCAACTACCGGCTTTTACTTTTGGGTTGTGTTGTCCTCAAATGGCCTTTCTTCCCAGAGGCACTGCCCGCTCAGGCCACGGTGCCACTAAATCAGCTCTCTCAGCGACCCTGCTGGGCTGGAAGGGCCGAGATGTGATTCTACCCAAGGTCTTCCAAGGCCTGGTCCACGCTCCATCCGAGACCTGGCACACGTTTCCCGGATGCAACCAGAAGCGCTGCACCGACCAGAGTCAAGCCACTGGAGGGGTCTGCGCACAAGGCGCGGGCCTGTCACCTCCGTCCCGTGGCAAATGAGGAGGGAGTCTCCAGTCGGTGTTCACGGGCCTACCCGCCTGACCGGCGCAGGCCTCAAGCTTTTGTTTGCTTTGCCTTTATTTCTGCTGTTATCTTCTGTGTGGGGTTTCCTTTTAAAATAAACATGCCTGTATAAAAACAAAGTCATAATAAGGGTGCAATAATTAAACATGTACAATGGCAAGGATCCGTCCAGTTGTGGCCCAAAGAACTAGACATTGTGGTTGGGCCTGAAAGGTGAAGGAGCAGCATCCCACGTTGGCAGGAGGAGGTTTCAAAGGTGCGTGGCGTGCGTGCGTGCGTGCGTGCACCTCTGAGGCACGCGACAGAAACATCTTCCAATGAGCGGGGCTGTGCGGGGTGATAGGCGGGGAAGAGGCATGTGGAGGAAGTATCCCTCCATCCTTACGCAGAGGCGCCCCCAGGAATCAGACCCCAGCTCTTTGGGGGGGTTAAGAAGCTGGCGGCAAGGGCGTAGCCAAAGACTAAATTTCCATGGATCCTGTAAATCCAATACTTAAAAAGTTGCATATTCCCTTTTAAAGACATTGCCTTGGGGTGAATTTTTTATCGTTTCCTCCTTTGCTGCTTGCTGGAGGCGAAGGTGGGGCGGGGAACAGGACTGGGGAGGGCGGGGCGGATAAGGCAAGTGTCAGGAGGACTTGGGACTTGGGCTCTCCGAGTGGGCAGCGCCAGAGTTTGAAGTATACTTTGTCCTGAAGAACATAGCTCTCCAATTTTCTGTCTATGAAAAAGAGCCACCAAGGAGTGCTAAATGCACATTCCTGGGCCCCAGCCTCAGACACTGTGCTGGAGTTAGGCTGAGCACCCCATTCCACCGTATGTTTTGAACACGTCTGCTAAGTGTTTTGTTTTGTTTTGTTTTGTTTGAGATGTAGTTGACATGCAACATTGTGGATGTTTAAGGCGCATAACGTGTTGATTTAATATATTGATGCATTGCAATATGATTGTTACCTTAGCTTTAGCGAACGCTTCCATGATATTACATAATTATCGTTAATTTTTTTATAGTAAGGACATTTGAGATCTAATCTCCTAGCAATTTTGTAGCATGTCTACATGCAGAAGAATGAAATTGGACCCCTGTCTTATACCACTGAAAAGGTAACTCATGATGGATTGCAGACTTAGGCATAAGACCTGGCGCCAAACATTTTGGATGCAAAAGCCCCTGTAGCGACTCGAGGAAATGCAGCCACGGGAACAGGTTCCCACGAGCCGGAAAGCACACGCCATCGGCTCGTGTCTGAGAAGGCCTGGGGCCGTTGCTTTCTTAATCACATCCGATAGTGGCGTTGACAATTTTTGAAAATAAAAACAGGGCACCTGACAGAATACTCAACCCAAGTCCCACCATTGAAAGTCCAAGATGAGAAAATCCGACTCTTCACTGGTCGTGAGCACTGAAAGCTCCTTCGGCAAGCGGGGCCCATTTCTGCTTCACACGCGGCAGACGCGGCGCCCATCACGCTTTTGGGGCCCCTGAAACGTGCACCTGTAGGAGACGGAGTGCGATGACACGAGTAGCTCCAGAAAAATAAGCGCGGCCGCATTCAGCGGTCACATGGAGCGATGCTCAGCTTCCTGCTTTTACTTCGGCCACAGCCGGGAGAACACCCAAAGGCCCAATAACCGAGAAGCGGTGGGATAAAGCAGGCGAGGGCCACGCACCCGTCGCACGAAGCCGCGCTGCGAGCGGGGCCGTGTTACGGCTTCCTTGGGTCCTGAGCGCTTCAAGGGCCCCCTGCCCCGCTGAGAAAAGATACGTATGATACATATCGTACATAGCTATGTTTTATATGATTCAAAATAGATAATATGGACAATATATTTACAGTCTACATTAAAATAGATACTATATGAAATAGAGGTAAAATAATATATATCACACATATTTATGTTACATATTTATATAGAAATTTACATGCCTATGTGAAATACAGATATACACATATATAATATGTACATGTTTATATTTTCAGATTTTATATATTTTATAATGTATAATATGCAACTACATTTCATATAATATATATTTATCCTATAATAAATAATATAATGTATGAAGTATAAATAGCATACATTATACTATAATAAATAATATAATGTATGAAATGTAAATAACATATACAAATACATTTTTACTTAAAATATATCGTATATAAGTATATAATATAATATAGATACAAATTTATAAATAATATATAATGTAAACATATTTTCATTAGACATTTATAGGCTGTATTCTGTGGAGGAAAGGGCCCCGGCCACCACTCGGCTCTGCCATCGCAGGGAGAAAGCAGTCGTAGGCAACACATAGAGAGTTATGCCTGGCTATGTTCCAATAAAACTTTATTTATGGACAGTAAATTGGAATTTCATACAATTTTCACAGGCCACAAAATATCCTGTCTTTCCTTTTCCTTGCACCAGTGAAAAACGTAAACGCCACTCATAGCCCCTGGCCCTACAAACACCAGTAGTGGGTGAGATCTGACCCTGGGGCCTTCATTTGCTCGCCTCTGATGTGGAGGCAGAGGACAAAGCAAGGAGGTTTTCATGGGCCAGACCTGGAAGTGAACCCCATCACTTTAGCTCATACCCCATTGGCTGGCACGGATCACATGGTCCCATGACTACCCGCTGCAGGGAGAGCAGGATGTGAGGTGAGGGCAGCTGTGTGCCCAGAGAGTAGCGGGCATGGGTCCTGAGGACATATGACGGCCTCAGCCTCTCCTCCCCTGGCAAACACACGCTGAAGTGTGCACTTTGGTGACCTGAGGATGAAGCTCATGTCCTTTGAGATTTTACGGCGGCTTCTACACACGATGTCTCTCTCCCCTCCAGGCTCCCTCACTGAACATTTTTGCCTGGCCTTCCTCCTGCCTCTCCCTCCAGGATGTGTGTGTGGGAGGCAGCCAGGTGCCTTTATTTGTTTACTGTCCTTTGGTCCAGCTTCCCCTCTGCAAACGACACAGTAAGCCCCGAATAAGGTCTCTTCACAACTTCCGTGTAATTAAAGGTGGGCTCTTCCCTCCAGTCTCCTTCACACATGTCAGCAGATCACGTTCGCCTCTGTGCAGGTCTGTAGAAGACAGGGCTAGAATAAATTTAATGAACAAAAAAATGTTTCAAGTCTTGGCCCAGCTGCCCAGGAAGTTCCACCCACAACCAGTCTTATAAATTGGTTGTGGCTGTTACCCGTGATTGTCTAGAAAGTTGTTTTCAGAAAGTCCTAATTACATTTTCTTGATAAAATATTAAATGAATTGCTTGGAATAATGTGCAGTTTCTCAGTCTGTGATTGATTTAAAACCCAAATATAGTGTGCTGCCTGGATCCGCTCCATGCAAGGAGCTGCAACCCTTATAAACAACGTCAGGGAAGACAGTAAACGTGATGACTAACTCAGAGTAAAAGAGAACTGGAAGCCAGGACCAAACACAATACTGAAAGAGAAAGAACTCTAAATTACAAGGTACCGCGGCACGGCGGCTGAGTGTTCTATAATTCAAGATGCTATCGCCGAAATGCTAATTCTGCCCACTTTAACACCATCTAATCCTCTGTCCAGGAGAAAAACAGCTATGCCGCTATCGATTTATTATTGATTTTCCTATTTCAAAAAAATTTTAACAGCTGTTCAGTCTATTAAATCGCTCAGGTAGGAGCCGCATGTTTAAAATATCTTGTCAGTCTTAACTATACAAGCGATAGGCAGAGGAGCCGCGGGGAGTAGTCAGAGAACAAATCTGGTGCTGCAGATCCCTCCCATGCCGTGGCCCAGAGGTGCAGAAAGCCTCGGCATTGAGGTCGAGGTCAAGGTCCCAGCGTCACTGGTACCTCAAATACGCACCATGAGCCCCTTAGCCTGTTGGTGTCCAGCCAGCGCGACCCATCTGCCGCCCAGGGCTTCCGTAGCAGCGTCCTGGACGTGCCTCTTCTCCAGGACCCCGGCCGTCGGCTGCCGAAGGTGTAGCTCCTCCTTTCCGCCTCTTTGCGCTCGCTGAACCACGCTACTCTGTCTGTCTCCACTCTCACCACCCCAGTCTGAATAACAGTCTTCCTGCTACCTTTCCACCTTTCCCCTCCAATCCAGCAAAGCGCGAGAACCAGGGGTCGCGGAGGAACCCAAATCTGACCAGGCCGCTCCTCGGCTTTTTGTCGCTCTGGCTTCCTGTTGCTCTTCAGGTAAATCGGGGCGACTGTCCCTGCCAGCTTCCTCACTACAGTCTCAGTTTATATGTCTGTCGTCCCAGCATGATCATTAACAGTGTCCCCGCTGGAATGATAAGGATACGCCCTCCACCTGTATTGTGCTCACGCACCCACCTCACGCTTGCTCCCTGGGCTATAGGTCTCGGCCCTGCCCCGCATGCACTTTGGAAGCTGTGTGCCACCTCCTGACGCAGGCGCTCTTCCCCACCTGAGATGCTCCGCGCCTCCCGCCGACCCTCTCCAGATGTTTGCCTGATTGGCAAGTGAGCCCCAGGGTGAAACTTTCTCAACCCTCCACCCAGGACAGGTTCTGTTACATGTTCAACTCATTGTTCAAATTCTTAGCACTCACCACACTTGAGTAGCTACACCAACTTTTTACAAGTCTCCAACATCTGTGATCCTCTTCCTGGGAGGACACCTGCAGCAAATGCACCAACGCAGAAAACCCCCAGATGCTGCTCACTGAGGACCCTGGGTAGACAATTATTTGTCAGAAAGATGAATGAATGGATGAGTGAATGAATGAATGCAGGAATGAAAGAATAGATGATTTTTGTGGGAGATGAGAAACCCAAACTACATGACATCTATAAATGGATGTAACCTTATGAGGACACAACTTGTCACCCCCAGCACGAGACACACAGATGCATGTACATGAGGGGGTTCATCTGAAAAAAGGAAAATTAAAGAGAAACAAGGAAGAGGAGGTGAATGACTGAGGGAGAGGTTATGGCAGATCTGAGAGGAAAAATAAAAACAAAACCCATGCAATTGTTTTTTTCCGAGGACAGCGATGCCTTTTGACCAGGTTTCAAAACACCTTTGAAAGCAGGTGCACAGGACATGCGAGGGGTGTTCCAGTCAACTCTGGGCACCAAGAGGTGAGAGAGATACTACTCAGGGGGCCTCCTCTGCCAATCTCCCTCCTGGTCCCCCAATCAGCCCCTTCCGAAGTCTGTAATTTTCACTCAGACGAGACTAGAAAGACAGTTCACAAACCAAGAGGAAAATTCCATTGTGTCATGCTGAACAAACTTTAAGCTGCAAATGCTGACGGCCCCACTGAGCACTGTTCAGAAGGCCCCCGCTGCTTGGAAGCTGGAAACCAGTTACGTACGATTTAGGGTGGCACTAACCCAGCAGAACTGTCTGCCATGATGAAATGGCCTACACTGGCCAGTACGGTAGCCACCGGCCACGGGGAGCCATGGAGCATTTAAAATGTGGCCAGCGCAACCGAGACACTAAGTATCAAATTTGATTTCATTTAAATTAATTTCAATAGTCGCTACCATATTGGACAGGACAGGTTGAGACAATAATTCAGCAAGTGTGGAAAAAGACCAGAGCTATTTTGTTCTCTAGGGGTCCTCAGACCCCTAGACTGCAGGACTGTTCCGGAGGAAAGAGAGTTTGGAGACCCCCTGAAGAAAGAAGAGAAAGAGAAGATACACACAGGCTGTTCTTAAAGAAGACTAAATCAGCAGGTGGCGTTGAGGGTTGTGGGAGGGGAGAGAGAGGAGGGGGGAAGATGAGGAAGGGGGCCTTTCACTTTATCATCATTCCTTTAACTCGATAAATCAGCCCTGATATTGGAAACCAGTCCAGTAGTAAAACTTGGGCCCCAGGAGGTCCTTTTGTCAGTGGGATGGGTCTTAGGCAGGTCACTGGGTCAGAGAAAGGGTGAGCCCTCGTGGCCATAGGCTAGCATAAATCCGAGGACTGGCTGTCAGGTTGAAAGCTTCAAACCTCCTGGGGTAGGTCACATGTTTTTCCAATGGCTTTGTTAGAGAATGTGTGGCGCCCCTTGCAAATGGCTTTAGCACCAGTGCACAATCTCATGGCTGAGGACCGGGGCACTTCTCCAAGTGTGGGATGCCATGGTCAAGTTGACTCCGTGGAAGCCCGCGGGTCCAGAAGGCCTCTGTGCCGTTCCCATTAAACGTCTGTCTTATCATCAATACAATGTGTATGATAATGAAACCGGCCTCGTAGCATCGTTATGACAATTAAATATAATGTTTGTTTTATACCAAAGCGGAGGAGATGCTCGCAAAATCCCATGTGCTTTATATAGTCTCTATAAGGCCTTCTTCCGTTGTTTAATCATCTTCCTGAAAGACGTCGCCAGCCTTCACACAGCACAGACACAAAGATGCGATGCTTCAAGACTGTCAGCAAAAACACCCTTTTATTCTTGGTCATGGTGTGGTTGTCACAGGACAGGTAATTATGTCTTCTGCTGTGTGGCAGAAGTTGCTAAAAATAACAAAAAAGGGTAGGAAATAATTCACCGATACCTAAAATAATAGCAGCATTATTCATTATTAATAACTATAACAGTAATAATAATTAAATAATAAAAATAAGCACCCAGAGCAGGGAGCAGTCCATCTCTGTACGCGCCGAGCTCCAAGGGACGGCAGCACAGAGATCATTACGTGTCCCAGGCCTGCGTGACTCGCACACGGCTCCTCACAGACGGCAACCCGCTCCTTCTTCTCCTTACCTTCTGGCAAGTGCTTAAAGCATAGAGGGTCACCCAGGTGGTGGCCCAGAGGACAGGCCATGCAAGGCTCAGAGAGACACGCTGTGGATTTAGGTCTCAGCTGGAAGACAGGCATGGCGTGTCCACTGAAAAGTGCTAATGAAGAGGACGGCTCGCTCGAACTGAGGAGGTCGTAGAGAGATGGTCCTGGAACGCAGGCCTCGGGAAAACCTGTATCTTTTGTGCTTGAGGGAGTTGCACTCTCTTGAATACTCCCCAAGGCCTCATGCCATGTACACTGTGTCACTCAAGTTGGGGTAAAAATGAAGGTGGCAGAGTGGTGGGAAGGTGCGGTAATGCCTGTGCCCAGGCAGGCGGAGGGCTGGGGGCTGTGTCGGAGGGGTAACGGGGAAGGGTGGGCACAGGAAGGACACATTTGGGAGCAAGGCGAGGCCTTGCACCATGGGCATCTCTATGTTGGTTGATTAGGCATTACTATAAATAAAGAAGAACAGATTTTCCTAGTAATACACATTTTCGCTTAGAAAGATCACTCTAGGTTTAACAGCTATAACTCTGACCAAGTCTGTCCTGTAGCTCAAGTCAGCGTTCTGTGGGACAGATGCCACTGGGGAGAGCCATCTGGCCCTTCCTGAGTCATAAAGGTTCCAGAGATCACTCCCCCACCCACATGGGTTATATGCTATCCCGACACCTCAGAATCTCCCTTCTCCCCCTTCAGGCTTGCACTGGGACGTTTACGTCCGAAGTCCAGGGACACCTGAGTGGTATGAGTCTCCCAGCGGTCCTCCCTCACACCACCCTCATTCTTCGTTCCTTCCAGCCATCTTTGCCAGAAGCCGTCCCAAACGTCCCCATCTCACCTGAACTTCGCCTTCTGTGACATATTGGTGCACATGGGAAGCTCTCCGCAGTTCATTTCTCTATTGGGATCTCACTCCAACCCGACTTAGAAAGTCAACCGTTTTCTAAAGACCACAGTGGTCTGCCATGTTTTGGGGTTATAAAAATTTAAAGAGTCTACAGAAAGCTATGCACTCCCTCCATAGAACCACGTAGGTTTATGCTCATCCACAAAATTTTTATACCATTTGATGAGACTTCAAAACCCTTGAAATACAACGATAGGTCCTTCATCAAGTCAAGACGCCACATTTTCCAAATTCCAGGCCAGTGCTGTCTCGCTGGAATAAGTCGTGCCATGCATGTTGGCATTGCAGCTCCCATTAAACTCCAGGATCCCTGAGAACCAGGGGGAATCTCTTGCTAGTTGGTCCCTGGTTTAGTTACTGATAGAAACGGAAGTGATCCAGGCCCAAGATGGAATTCTATATCCATACATTAGTGTAAGCACATCGACGGAGCACATTCTCAGCATGTTCCTGCGCCTCCCAAGGGGTGGCATTGTGCTGAACACCTGAGGCAGCTCCGGAGGACCCCCGAGGTGGTCCACAGAAAACACCCAGTCACGTGTGACCTGTGGTAGAGAGTCACTCAATGTCAGTTTCACACACCTCAGGAGAAAAGACGCTTTTCAAGTGGTGTAGCTCTTAAAAATGGTGCTGGTACCTGTGTAACAAACACGGCAATGCATGGAAGAGAAATGAATTAGTAAAAGCATCCCCTCTAAGGTGTGCTGCTCTCTTAAAATGGCTGGCATTGGCTTATAAAATAAGGCCTGTGGCCAGCAGTATGAAAGAAGGTAAAGCTAACATGCAGACGTATTTGATTTAAATATATCCTCCTGTACTAGTTCATATCTTAAGCTAACTTCCCCCCACCAAAGAGGGTGTAAATAAATTAGGAATCTTCAGTTGCAAGTAACAGAACACTTGACCAGAGCTGGCTGAACAGAAAAAAAAGAGATTATTGGCCAGGTAACCCAGGTAACCTGATAGGTACAAATCTAATGAGGCTTTAACATGGACCACATGAATGGTGGGACCAATTTCTGACTTCCTGACTCTCTCTCCCCCTTCCTTCTCTCTCCCCCCTCCCACATCCCGCCATTTCTAGTCTCTGCTCCCTGGTTCTGCGCTTCTACGGGCTCTTTCTTCACAGTCCCAGCACAGCTGACCCAGCCCCCATGTTTTCCTCCACTTTTCCACTGAAAACAAAAGAATCTGCTTCCCATAACGATCGATTGAAATCAAGTCTCATCGGCACTGTTTGGTTTGGGCAGGGTCATGTGACCATCTCTGGGCGACTGATCCTTGTGGCCCCAGGACGGGCTGTGCTGGATGTTTTGAGCCCAGGACCTTTGGAACTGAAGGCAGAGTCAATGCTGGCCAAGCCATGTGGCTGAGAAAAATGTGGCGAACTTAGACTGGGGACAGGGGGATGCAGTGGGTGGAAGGGTAGGCCCAGAACCCCAGACACTGACCCTATTTGAAGTAGGGCCTTTGGAAATGTTTCTACGGTAGAAGCCTGGACTGAGATCATCTTGGATTGGGGTGGGCTCTACCTCTAACGACAACTGTCCTGATAATAGACAGAAAAAAACAAGACACAGGTGCACAGAAGAAGAGACCCTGCGGTGATGGAGACAGGAGGTGGAGGGAGGCTGCCACAAGCCAAGGGACACTTGGAGCCACCAAAAGCTGGAACAGGTAAGGAAGGACCCTGCCCTAGAGCCTTTGGGTAGAGTGCGGCCCTGCCAGTACCTCCATTTCCAATGTCTAGCCTCCAGGTCCGCTAGACAAAAAACTGCTGTAGGTCTCAGCCATTCAGCTTGCAGTCATTTGTTACAGCAAGCCCAGGAAACTAATGGTAGGTTTTCAGGGACGGGCAGAGGCGAGGGATGCTGGAAGGGGCTTCAGAAACAAACCACTAACAAGGCCAATTAGCAGACACGAGCTGCTGAGAAACAATGGAAGGAAAATGTACTCACCACATTGGCGCTGAGTTCACGTATTGTGCCCATCCCCGTAAGAGACACTTGCAATGGAGTAATGAACGAAAGAAAGACCCCCTCCTCCAAGGGCCCAGCATGCAGTGGGCAGACAAGCAAAAAAGAGGAAGCCCCACCACAAGACAGAGAGTGTTGTGTTGCAGGGGAGACACACAGGTCCCAGCGTGGCAGGGAGAAGGCTATCCTGATCCAGCCCCAGAAGGAGGGGACGGGGCGGGCAGCCAGACTGATGGATGGACCACAGCAAACGCTGCGTTCAGAAAGTAAGTCTTGGTTTGTATATAATAAACCAAGAAAGAGTTAATCATCGAATAATGAAGGGAAGAGTTTGTCCCTGGCCTTACATTCCCCAGAGACCTTCTAGGTTCCCACTGAGAAACATGGCAAATCTTTGGAACTCTCTAGAGTCTCATTCATTCTGCACCTCTCCACTCCTTCAACAAGCACTCCCACATCTCCTCCTGGGGGCACCCTCTGCCCCTGGAGCTTCTACCACCTGGAGGTAAACAGTCTCCTGGTGAACCTTTCTTTTCTTCCTGTCTTTTCTGCTCACCACCACGCTGAGCGTCTCCTTTTCCCCTTAGTTCTGACAGCCAGACCCGTTCAGGCTGGTTGCCTCCATTTGCCTTGGACACATCTTCTGCATATAGATTGATGAGTTTAATCAGCGAATCAGGAGAAAGCCTTGGGCATCAATCACTGTCAAGATACCTTCTTTCTAATTTCTGATTTGCTGCTTCCAGTTATGAAGGCATTGACACAGTTTCTCTTAAAGGTGAAGCCAAAATGCCCAAAGTTTTGAATTTGCGTCTGGTAGAAAGTTCTCTATAACTCCTTTCGATTTATTCAATCAGAGAAAAAGACAACTCTGTGTGTGTGTGTGTGTGTGTGTGTGTGTGTGTGTGTGTGTATGAGAGAGAGAGAGAGAGAGAGGAGGGAGGGAGGGAGGGAGGGAGGGAGAGGATGGCAGGTCCCCTCTGGAAGGGTCATCACGCTTCTGATCACATTACTCAAGACCATGCTGAAGATCCTGTTAACGGTTCATTTCGAAGTTGAAGGAGCATGTTTCTGATCACGTCCCTCCCCAAACTCACATCCTCTTACCTTTTGCTCAGTTTTAGGAAGCATCTTGGCGGCACGGGACATAGGAGAACCTTGTGATTTTTTTTTTCCTGTTAGGATAAAAGCCTGTATTTCCATGATTTTTTTCCAAAGAGAAGATAGTATGGTGCTCCCCAGGGGCCAGCCCCTGCGTTCTCAGCTGGGCCGCTCCAATAGCCGCTCCCTGGTCTCGGCCGCTTCGCTGACGCACACTGACTACACGCAGCCTCTCAACCCGCCTGCAGCACAGCCGCGCGCCCCACGCGGAAAACAGCCTGACGGTGTCCTTCCGCAGTGGGTCCGAATCTGCAGCAAGAGTTCAAAGCCCTTGCACTGATACCTTCAGTTATTCGTTCACTAATCCACGCCTTCAACAAGAATATATTAAAAGTCTAATGTGCCACAGGCTGAACGAACCCTATCACCTGGATGTCAGTCCTTTTTCGGGTACATATATGGTATATACTGTCTCCCCGTGTGTATCTTGCCTTTTCTTTTGCTTCATAATTTCTTTCAAAGAACAGAGGGTTTTAAGGTATCACCTTTTTTCTTTTATGGTTTGCCAACAAAGCCTTTGCCCACTCCATTTATGAATACTTTTTCTATGTTCCTTCTGAAATTTTTATAGTGTACTTTATATTGATTTCCATGATCCATTGCAACTTAATATTTGTGGTATGAGATAAGCCTTAAGATTTCAGTCTCCCCAAATTTCATAGTTGTTTCAGTACCATTTATTGAAAAGCCTGGCCTTTCTCCATTTGGTCCTCTGTTGAAAATTATTTGACAAAATAGCTGTGGGTTTATTTCCAGTCTGTCTGCGCTGTTTCCATCGACCTTGACGATTATTCTTGCGTCTTTATTTCACCTTCATTTTTGAAGAGTCTTTCTATGGATATAGAATTTTAGGTTGATTTAGTTTTCCTTTTAGGGTTTAAATATATCATTCAATTGTCTTCTGGCTTGCATAATTTCTGACAAGAAATTCCATGATTATTTTTAAATTTGCCTTTTTGTATGTAAAGTACCTTTTTTCGTGATGATTTTTAAAATAGACTTTTTAAAAAGTTTAGAACAGTTTTACATTACAGAATTATTGCAAAGACATTACAGCATCCTGTACTCCCTGCATCTGGTTTTCCCATTCTTACCGTCTTACTTCACTATGGCAACTTTGTCACAATTAATGAACCAACGTTGGTGCATTATTGTTAACTAAAGCCCATATTTATTCAGATTTCCTCATTTTTTTCCTAAGGTCCTTTTCATGTCCCAGGCTTCCACCCAGGACACCACATGGCATTTAGTCATCCTGTCTCCTTAGGTTTCTCGAGACTGAAATTTCTCAAACTCTCCTCAGTTTTGATGCCCTTGACATTGTGAGGAGCACAGGCCAGGCCTCCTGTAACATGTGCTGACTAGGGGGTTGTCTAGTGTTTCCCCCACGACGGTGGTAGGTAACAGGCTTAGAGGAGGAAGACCACAGAGGCAAAACATCCTTCCTAGCACGTCACATCAGGGAGCATGCGCTCTGTCAACATGATGACCACTACTGGCGTTGACCCCGGTCACCTGGCTGAGGTCACCTTCATCAGGCTTCTTCATCGCCACTTCTCTAAGAGCTGGATCTGTGCCAGAGGTATTTGCAGTCCCCCTCAGTCCCTCCCGTGCAGTGCTGGGGACGAGTGCCAGTTGCTGCCCTCTCCGGCATCCTGCAGAGCTGGCCCTCCTTCCCTCCACGCCGTGGTTACAGAGAGGGGACTTTCCCACTTTCTGCCTGGAGTCCAAACACCGTAGTATTTCCTGTGAAAATGCATCCAGCTTCCTGTAGAAAATCAAATCAGGCTGCTGCTCTACTTAAAATGCTTCAATGTAGTTCCATTTTATTGAGGATAAAGTGCAAAATAATTAACCACAGCCCACAAGGAGATATCCCTGTCTATCTTAACTCAGCTCATCCCCCATTCACCATAACATCTGCATCTCCCACAGGCCTGGGATCTCTATGGAGACAAGAAGCACCAATGCTTTGCTCACTGCCCTGAGCCTAGCATACTGTTTGCAACACAGTAGTATATGTTTGCTAGTAATACCCCTGTCAGCAAATACCAAACAGTAGTGTAAGCCAAGTGGAATTTACTCTTTATTTGCCAGGAGATTTGAAGGTAGGTTGTGCCAAAATTGGCTTGACAGCTCAGTTGGATAACCAGGAACCTACTATAGTCCACCTCTCAACTCCACAATGTTTAGCTTGAGGGCTTGAGAAGACTTCAATAGATTTTTCTTTGTGTCTTATTATCTATAATTGGATAACTGGCCACTCCTAGCTGCAAGGGAGGCTGGAGATAAGGGAGGTAAAGGAGTCTGGGAAATAAAGGTAGGGTAGCCAATCACCAGTGTCTGACACATGGCACTCAGGAAATACGGGTTGACTGGGTAAGCAAAGAGTTTGTTTAAAAATACTAACATTGAGCAAAACCTGTTGAGTCACTTCATTGTCAATATTGGGTCTAATTTCTTAAACTCCCTTCACATCTGAAGTTCAAAAAGGTTCAAAGTCGCAGAACTAGTGAAGTGCTGAAATCTGACCGAGTTCTGCCTGCCATCAGAATCCAAGCCATTTCCAGTTTCACAAATGCACATTCCTGTGAGAGGCCTTCTCAACCCAAATCTGAAACCTCACCCCAAGGCTGACACTTGTCGCAGTTAGGCCTTCTCGGAGTGACCGATCTCTGCTGAAGCACATGGACACTTGTGAGACAGACACCCCAACATCTGCAGTGACTCAGAATTTCAGTTCAGAACTGCTTCTTTCACTGGCATTCATCAGTTATAACATATCTCTGGTACCAGTCAAGGACGCATTGAAAGCAACTCACTGTGGTTGGTCATGCAATTTATGTTTTTAATTTTGTAAACAGTGCCTAGTTGCTACGGTCAAAAGAGGGGTTTGGGTTTATACATAAACAAATACAGCCTTCTGGTTACGTCATGCCATCGCCACAAAATGTGGTTTTGTTCAATGCGTGCCAGCACTGACAGCTGATTGCAATGGGTGTTGAATTAGATCCTCTCACATAAAGGGAGAGAGAAAAGGCCTCGGGAATGTGTGGCATATGACACACACACATACATGTACACACACGCAGGAGGCACACGGAGGTCCTGATGAGCCTGGAGCCACACACTGTGACACAAACACACTTGTGCCCACAAACTTGGCTCGGTCCCACAGCCTTGTGGAATTCCCTTTCTTTTCCCCCTTTCCATGTGATTGACAAGATCTGGGCTAATTTCAATTTGAATGTCGACTTCTAGGCCAAAGATATTAGGAGTAAGACAATAAAAACTAAACTAGCTATCTTAACCATAGCCATTGGAAGAACAGCAAAACCTCGCACGTCTCTGGTCTGCACAGCACTGTGCATTTTCAACAGTGGGACGCTAGGGCCCAGCACGCTGCTGCGAGGGTGGAGGTGAAGGGAACGGGGTGGGGTAGGGAAGGAGCCAGCCCGTTGTAACGATGACAGATCGAGAGCAGCAGCAGACCCACTTGCCCCCCACCTCTAGGAACCACGTGCTTGGCTCTGAGACTTCGCCCTCCTGCTGTGGGTGGGATCGTCTGCCCATCCCTGAGACTCAGACTTTAGAACTTGTTTGTGACTTGTTTGGGGCAATGAGGGTGTTAGAGAATTAGAAGCAGGCTCTCCAAAAGCCTTTGCCCACATTCAGTTTCTCTCTTCCTCCTCTACAACTGCCCTCAGAGCATGGCCAGTCAGCCTGCGAGGGTGAAAACTGTGTCAGGCAGAGCCAGGACGCCCCAGTTGTCCTGGCCGAGGCCACACAGAACCAGCTGACAGCTGGCTGACCCCAACCTGCAGCTGACGGTCGATGCTTGAGTGAGCCCAGCTGAGACCCAAAGAGCCACCCAGCTGTCCCATAGAATTGAGAACAATAAGTGTCATTTCAATCCACTGAGTCTGGGGGTAATTTGTGGCAATCAATGAATGATAAGCATAGCTGGTTATCGGTCTAGACCCTAATAATTCAAACTTCTAAATTCAAAGGCGTATCCCTGAATATTTCAGTTTTACAGAAGGAAAAACTGGGGTGCAGTGAAACTGATGCATTTAAAGCAACACAGGTAGGAAACAAAAACTGCTACTTATTTTAAAGCCTGGTTTAATAATTTTGTTTCAAGAATATATCCTAAGAACAGTACCTTCTTTTCAGCAGGAGCTGACAGACCCCAGCCCTCCCAGGGAGGGGTAAATGCCTCCCTGTGGCATCTGGGCTCAGGAGGAGTTTCACGAAACCATCTCTGAGCGAATAACGGTGCGATTTTTGGCTCCAGGTTTTCCGTCCCACCCAGATGGTTCCCCATTCCAACCAGATCCTCCTCCCAAGCTCCCATTTCCACCCTCACTGTCCTCTGTCTAAGGCAGCGAGAGGCCTTAGGTCCCCCCTCCCTCACTCCTAATTGCCCAGCCAGCCTTGCTGCCTCTCTCCAACCATTCACCGCATCCTTCTGCAGAATCTGAGTCGAGACCCTCATCCCTTCAACGGGGACGCAACACGAGCAGGGCACTTGACAGAACCAGAAGTGTGGAGATGACACAACGCAGCCCCGATCCCCACCCCGTTCGAGGCTGTGGTGGTTCAGTCCGGTCACTCCTCAGGAACCCCACCTTCTTTTAGTCCCCTTCACCACTGGGTGCACCAGGAAAGATCACTTCTAACTCCTAGACATAATTTAAATGTCAGGGTTTGGTGCCATGTCTTCTCCACCCAAGGTCTTCCCACTTCTATCTGTCCACACCCAATCTGGCTGTCAGTAGCTGTTTGCAAAACAGTAATGGATCCAGGAGTGGTGCCTCTGCTCAGAAAATGTTGCCCTTACACTCCCAGAATTCCCCTGACACACCTTGGCACACGCACACGTGTATTCAGCACGTGTGTCGTCTGTTGGGATCATTATACTTGTGTTACTCTTCAGGAAGCCAAGTCTCAGAGGTCTTTTCTTTCTGGCGCAGGGTGTGTCCGCACATTGAGAAGGGCTAGAAATTGAACCCTAAACTCCAGACATCCTAAGTCAGGGTCCTTAACCCTATGCCTCCGGGTGTTTTGGGAATACGTCAACACCAGACCACCTCTTGGAGTCTGAATGCCAACGACTTTACTGGAATGAAGGAATACCTTCTCTGCCAGGTACATGACTAGGGACAGGTCTCCACTGCTTTGCCACACCTGGACCCTGGCCAGTGCTACCCTCCCTGACTCGGAAGCCACCTCTAGCCTCAGAAACAAAAATCAGACACCGTAAAGCACTAAACCGTCATCTCTGACTTGAAAGTCTTTCTCTCCCGTGCTGTCGGCCACCTCAGTACACGCTGGGCAGCCCTGCCCTCCGTAGTCCGAGCCAGCTCCTCCCTAGGAACGGCAGTCCCTTCTCGACTACATGTCCCACACGTTTCAGAGAAGCCTGGCGCGAGGACACCAGCCGCTCTGCGGCACTCCAGCCCACCGAGCGCACTTGCACGCATGCTGCAGGCAGTTTGTGTGGCCATTTGATGAAATATATATTTAGAATACTTAATATGCATATTAATTACCCCATCGATGGCAGTGACTTTTTAAGAGCAATTCGATTTCGCTGTTTGAAAAACGTTGTTGAGGATCCTGAAGATAAGTAACTACAACACATGCTTTCGTTTAATCCCATATGCCGGAAACAAGTCTGCAGGGTATGGAACGCTGACTGCCCAGATTTCAGGCTTCCCTCCCCGTGAGTGTAAAGCACCCACCCTCCCGTGAGACGCCTTTCATCCCGTTTTCTCACTTGCCGAGCACTCCAATGCAGAGGTGTTTTTATATATTGAATTCAAGTTCACAGCTTTTAAGGCCCAGCCAGGAAACAAGAAGTCCTTCTACCCCAAACACAGTGCTAACCCCTTTCATATACATTGTGTTAATTTCCCTTATTTAATTTATAAATAACCCTCTGGAAAAAAATATTATTATTTCCATGCTATGCGTGCAAGAATGGGGTCTTGGGAGTTTAAGTGATTTGCATGTACAGAGGTCGGGATTCAAACCCAGGACAAAACCACTCTAAAGGCCGTGTTGTTTTGACTGAGGAGAATAGACTATAGGGAATGTCTTAGAAGGAAAGCATTTTAAAGAGAGTTAGGCCTGTATTTGTCAGGATTCTCCAGGAAAAGAGAAGCAGCTGGATACACACACACACACACACACACACACACACACACATTTATTTATTTTAAGGAACTGGCTCGCGTGGGGAAGGAGGTTGGAGAGCCCGAAATCTGCAGAGCATGCTGGAAGTCTGCACACTTGGCCACTATTCTTCTCCAGGAAACGTTTCTTTATACTCTTAAGGCCTTCGCCTGCTTAGACAAGGCCCACCCACTTCACCAAAGGCACTCTACTTAGTTAGGATCAGCTGACAGTGGATGTCAACCCCATTAGCAAAATGCCTCCATGGAAATGCCTAGATCCGTATTTGAATAACTAACCGACTGCTGTACCTTAGCCAACTGAACACCTGAGACTAGCCATCAAGGGCCTGAACGGCAGACCCCAAACACCGGACCCTCATAATAAATCCCCACCACTTTCTGTAAGCTCAGGGAGACCACAGTCCACTCCACCACCCAACATGGGACACCCGCAGACAAGTCCCAAACCACATCATTCACACATTTGAACTTGTGAATAAGGAAATTTTCATCCACTTAGAATCCTATCGTCAGTTTTTATGAATAAAAAGTGGCCTGAGAACACAAAATTAAAAAGAGTCTCTGCGAGAGACAAGAAAACCAAACTGGAGGGGACTTGATTGTACATTTTTTTAGCCGAGCGTTATAACCGTACGGCCAGTGAATAGTATCTATAGTTTACCTGTTTTTTAAAAATTTTGGAGATTTTCTTTATCACCTACTGCATGTTCAAATAATATTACATGTTAAAAGCAGTGCTTTAAAAGGATTTATTTTCATCTGTTAAATATGTATATTCATCTGTATCCGTATGTCTTTCTGTGTGTCTGTCTACACATCGATGCCTACTTTGTAACCCTGTACTTGATGCATCATCTTATTTGTGTAAAGTGAATCTCCTATATCCGTATTTATTTACATCCACTTCTATTTCCAAAAAGTACTGACATCTGCTACCATGATTATATATTTGTCATTCCCCCTTCGCATCCCTGACAGTATCACTTTATATTCTTTGAACCTGTACAATTGGCTGCATAAGAGTTCGTGTCTGTTTTATCTTCCCGGTGTG
>PVJD01009651.1:0-60584 GCA_004026545.1 Mormoops blainvillei
GACCGAAGATGAGAAGTCCCAGTTGAGAGTTGTTTTCATGTTTAAGTACATGTTATTCTGGTTTCATTTTTTCTAAACCCACAATCCATAAATACTGTCAAGAGTGAACAGACCTACTGCCCTGGCCATCCCATTCCACTCCCCCTGCCTCACCAAGAGCTGCCCACCGACCGGGGCTGGCAGTGTCTTCACTTGACACAGACCACTGGCATTGACTGTCACAGACATGGCACTAAAAAGCTGCTGAAGTTGCCATGATAGAAACCTCTGCCAAGCAAAGCATAGAGAGAAACAGGAAGTATCTTGGAATGTTAGACTGTTAAGCAAAATAAGCCAGTCACAAAAAAATGGCACATCCTGTATGATTCCATTCATATGAAGTATGTGAAATAGTCAAAGTCAGAGATTCAATAGATAGAAAGGGGGTTACAGGGCTGGGGGGGCAGAAATGGAGAATCAGTGTCCCGTGGGAACAGAGTGTCAACATCACAAGGTGCAACAGTTCTAGGGCTCTGTTGCAGAACAATGTGAATGTACTTAACACTCAGAACTGCACACGTACAGCAGTTAAGACGGTACATTTAGTGTTACAGGGTTTTTTTAACCACAGTTTTTATCAAAAAAGGGAAAGTTAAAAAAAAAATCTTTGAGATTAAGAGATAAGTCAACAACAACCACAAAAAGAATTCCATTACAAATCTATTTTAAAATACTTTTAGGAATAGTAATGTCGCACTGGCTGGTGTGGGCTCAGTGAATTGAGCGCCAGCCTACGAACCAAAGGGTCTCCAGTTCGATTCCCAGTCAAGACACATGCCTGGGTTGCGGGCAAGGTCCCCGGTTGGAGGCATGGAAGAGGCAACCACACATTGATGCTTCTCTCCCTCTCTTCCCCCCTCTCTAAAAATAAATAAAATCTAAAAAAAAAAAAAAAGGAACAGTTATGTCAAATCAGGTACACTGAGTAAGTCTGGTTTTCCTTTTTTTATATCATCTTGAGAAGTATGTACAGGGCCTGAAAGAGACTGAATTCGTGGGGACAGTGAGAAGGGAACACAGGCAGAGTGAGGGTAAGACCAAAAAATGCTAACCAACCCTGCCTGGGAACTTAAAACAGTACAGCAGGGCCTGGCCCTAAAGCTCAGCAGAGGTCATTTAGTCAGTCCTTCATTTATCCGCCCTACGACACCACCTGAGAACCCGATGGCAAAGAAACCAGGCTGGGCACCAGTGTAGAGACCACACGGTGAAGGCTGTTAGACATGTGATCTCTTTGCCACCTACTCCCTAACACCCCGCTGGCCCCAATCTATACCTACAAAACACAGCTGTATCTTCACCACCAGATAAATACTAAAGAGCCATTCAAGACTCAGACGAAAAAGAAACTGAGGAACTGCAAAACAGCCCGGTGACAGCACTCCTCACTAGACCGAGAAAGGAGAAAGGCTCCACACCAAGGGGACCAATGGGCTAAGAGTCTGTGAGAACCCAATAGCCAGTCTGCCTCAAACTACACAATACTGACCTTGCAGCTTCTACCCTCAGCACAACTTACAAATGAGATTCAGAAGCCTAAGTTTTAAATACTGGTGTATGACATCCTTTGATTTCTTTAGGTCTTAAATTTCGATATGTGTCTCTGAGGGAGAGGCCCATTTGTAACATTAAAATCGGTTTCCTTAACAAAATGGAGAAACTGGGCTCCTTTCACAATTACCCAAATATAGCTGCCCCTTGAACAACATGTTCGGGGCACCGATCCCCTGCACAGTCGAAAATCTGCATTTAACTTTTGACTCCCCGCAAACTTTACTAATGGCCCGCTGCGGACTGGGAGCCTTACTGATAGCATAAACAGTCCATTAACACATATTTTATATGTCTATATGCATTATATACTGTATTCTTACAATAAAGCTAGAGAAAAGAAAGTGTTATTAAGTCATAAGAAAGTTCATTTACAATATTTATTGGAAAAAAAACCCACATATAAGTGGGCCCATGCAGTTCAAACCCGTGTTGTTCAAGGGTCAACTGTACAATCAATGAGCCAATTTCTAGATTAACATGCTATTTCTGTTTTCAGTGATAGGTCTTTTCATTTGTCTTACACTAAAAAATGGAGAACCAGGAGCAGTGGAATTCCCACGGACCGAAGAAACTTCTCTGCTTGCTTCACGGGGTGGACAAGGAAGCTCACGTGGAGGGTTCGGTCAGTCTGATTCTTACGGGGGTCAGGCCGCCACGGCGCTACACTCTCACGGGCAAGCCAGCATTTCCAATATGCTCCAAAAGTTGAAAACTTTTAAGAGCAAGTGGGAATGAAGCCAATTCGCAAATATCGATACATTCAGACTCAAGCCGCCTGCATTCCAGCCTTATGATTCTTGGACAACGTCCCCGAGAAGGAGACCAGCCAAGTGGGGTGCTCTTCTGTCCCGTCCTGGTCGGGGCACTTGATGTGCTCCACTTGGGAGCATTTTATTGCTTCTCTCACACACTCGAGGTGTGCGCTACACATTCCTTTTGGAATTTTGTTTTGCCAATTAGAAAAAATGTTGAAGGTTTGGGCAGCGGGGGAGAGAGCACACGTGTGCTAGTGTAAGACTCTCTAAGGAAGGGGAACACAGATGTCATGAAGCCAAAGGGACTGGTGCTCACCTGACCATAGTCAGTCCGGAAGACGACGACACCCTCTGCACAGGAATTTACAGTACTTGGAAAATGCTGGCCATTTTCTCTCAGCCAGACCCGTGTTCCCTGCAAACAAAATAAACAGGGTTGAATGGTGAGTTTGGATTGCATTCTGTGGCAAAACACCACCCTCATAATTACTGACTACTACAGTCCCTTAAAAAAAGGAAAAAAAAAAACCTTTTTGAAACCCAAATGTTCTTTCCAAGCAAGCAAAGAATGACTTCAGAAAGCATCATCCATGGGCTTTACTACAGAAAAGTGTGACTGACAGAGAGTCCCACTGGATAGACAGAGCAAAGAAGGGACTGAGAAAATTATAATCCGCATGTGACTGAGTGCAACCGACTTATGGGAATTACCTTATTTCATTCACAAACACCCGCTGTGGCAGGTATTATTACCACGCCCACTTTACAGATGAAGAAGTAGAGGCCTAAAGGTAAAGTAACTTGCCCAGTATGCCAAGACTGAGAACTCAACCCAAGGAGGATGGGTTCCAGCAACCACAAATTTGGCCGGGTTACTACTCTGCTCCACCCAAGTTGAGAACTAAGACCTGTGGGCTCCTATCTTCCCACGTCCAAGCCCCACGCATTTGCCCACTTGGAGGGCATCAGAACACTCCGCTGACTTCCTACTTGTAGCAAATCTATGTGTCAACTGGAATCTCCAAGAGAGGAGCTAACATTTTAATAAATATCAGAACCCAATCCACTGGTATGAATTTTGGCAGGACTCCACTAGACACCTAACGCACTCCAAAGTCTGGGGCTGTGACCCAGAAGATAACTTCCAGATCCCACTGTTTTAACCAAGGGCATTTTGGGGGTATTGATTTCATTTCCATTTTTTATTTCCCCACTGGACAAGTGAAATGACAAATACATTTTTAGCTTTCATTGCTGAATATCCTCCTCCTTTGATTTCACAACATAAACGCTATTTATTCCCATGGATGAGTGATTAAAAAAAAGTTTGAAGAAATTACTGGGTATTCACTGGTCATTCCAACTGTAAAGAATTATCTTTATGAAGTATGATGTAGACCTATGTGATGGACAGGTGTACTATCTCATTATTTCTGCTCTGCTCAACAATTTCATTAATGCCAACAAAATGAAACTGGAAATAATATACCAAAATTATCACTTGAAATGGCACTTAAGCTGAACAACTTCTTTTTATAGAATTTTCAACCTCATTTTATTGGCCTCCTTAATTTTTGTTTTGATTTGAAATATTAAGTGAAATATTTACAATACATTGGTTATGGTACGTTCAGCTTCCAGTTTAAGGTGTTACTACTGCTCTATTAACAGGAGGACGGCAGGAAGTAAGTAATACAGAAGTAAACTCATCACTTTATGGTTCTTTTTGCTCTTTATAAACAGCAAAATAGTAGCTTCTGGTAATGGAGGGCCCAGGAGGTAGGTGTTGTCCCGCTGATGTGCTAAAAGCCTCAGTGATACTCCACGGCTGACACTAATGCTCGGTGAGATTGGGACCTCCTCCTCCGAGACGGAAACCGGAGCTCAGGGCCCGGGTCCTCACCAGATGTAACACAGGCAGTGGCCAAGTCAGGCTGGCCTCAGACCTCTCCTCCTCCTAATCACATGCTCTTTCCACATATCACACCAACTCTGTGTGTCTCCTTAAAGTAATTCCTAAATAAATCAGGTACATTAATAGATAAGTCAACAATTAAAGTATAACACAGAGGTCCCTTTAAGTGGCCAGTTTATCACATACAACCATGTACTGCTCTCTCTTACCTTCCTAGGAGGAAAAATTTAAGAAAACATTAAAATCCAATGTCAGTTACTCCCTCTATGCCATCGATGACCCTGTTTAACATACACCAGCCGGGACATAAAACATGTGCTGTTACAACAATACTCAGGATGCCCCGTAAGTTACCTTAGTTTGATAAAAGCGTCTGGAGCCAGCTAACTAGACCCAGAGTCTCTGGAAGGAGGGGAACCCAGAGGTGGGGGGCCACCTGGTGCATGAGATTCTACAAGCATTTCCAAGAAGATCAAGGTGACTGAGGCCTCAGGTTGAAAGGGCAGGGGCTTGTGTCCCCTGCAAGTGGTTCACATGATTCCCTGAGTGAGATCTGCAACCCTCCTAGAATCCCCTACCAGCACCCCCTCACCACGGCCCTCCCCGTGGGTACCTGATTTCGCATTATGGGAATTTCGAGTTGTTAACCCGTCTTCCTTTTACCACCTCTCCAAAGAGAGGTTGAAATCCTCCGCAATTAAGGTGGTAAAGACTATCGGAAATGAACATGAAGTGTTTCTCTATAAATCCTGAAGTCCGCTTCTTTCAAGAACACACATAACACCAACAGTGGGGAGTTCCCGTCTCCGCAGGAGTGGGAACGCCTGATGCCCACTTCAGGCTGAGATGCCCGAACCCCCAGAAACAGCGAGAACCAACTCTCTGGCAGTCCTGATTCTTTATTAGCAAACAGCTGCTTCCAAAAAGAACATTTACTTCGGGCTTCATCTAAGACTCCTCTCTCAAGTATTGCTCCATACCGAGCCACATTACTGGTAATGCTTGAGAAAGCTTTCCAAGGGCCTTCACTACTTTTTTCATCTTCTTTTTAATTCACACATTGGAGACGGCAGCATCTGAAAGCTCTGCAATACCTACACACGCGTGCATACACCTGCAGGTACACACCCCCATACTCAAACGGAAATTTCCAAAGTCACGTAAGGTGAGAACTTTTGTTATGAAATAATTCCGTGGACCTCCATCCCAGAAGCCCGAGTCCAAAGCATTGTTTCCTACGATCATCAGCTGCATCATTTTAATCAGAAAGGACTTCATGGACACATTTCCCAATTACTAAGATTCTCTATTTAGTAAGGATAAATTAAGATTTTTATTATAAAACATTACTGAATTAATATAAATTATCGCCAGGATTAATACAAACCTCCAGACTCCAAGAAACTATAGCACATGTAGCTTCTTTTACTTGAGTTTTGTTGTGTTTATCTTTTTATTTGAAAGTGCTATAAAGCCCTTTGTTGACCCATTGTACATGATCAAACACACAGTTCAACTTCCTCAGTCCAAAGGTCTTTCTCAACAGGTGTTGAGCTGCTGATAAGCAAGCTTTATGAAATGTAGCCCCAAATAACGAATCTAGAGCCTGTGGGCCAATCCCCCTAGACCTACCTATAGCAGCTGGCTTCCACAGGTAGGAAGGGAAATTAATTAAAAATTCCCTTTGTTCTTTGAAAAAGTTTAAACTGGCAATTTTCATAGAATCAGAATTGCAAAGTAAAACCTTGCAAATTTTTTTATCCAGATTGTTTCCTGGTCATTTCTCTGAGCCCCCAAACTTTCCACTTCCCTTCTATTAGATAGAACATATGTGCCCAGGTCCAGAAAAGAGGCCACCCACAGGTATTTGAAAATGAAGTCACATGCAGACATTTACCAGACCATCCAAGTTTGAGTGGGAAAGAAAAATTTGCCCACCATATGCAAACCATTATATTCTGTCATTGTTAAATAAGGCTGATAATTTAATGTACAATGCAGGCATATGGGGCAAGCTCACAATTTGAATAAAATATGCCTTTATAAGAAGGTAGAAGTTCAACCATAACATACATATTTTATTAAAACTTGGGCAAGTTTTCATCTTAATCTCTGAGACGGATATGTGTTAAATTTAACTGCTAAAGACTTTTCTGCACATACTCACCAGTAACAGCTTTACATTACAAAGCTCTTGCACATAAATTTCTATCTCCTTTGATCTTCACAGCAATCCTATAAGATAGGGAGGCAAGAAACACCATCCCTTCTTCAAAAGTGAGGTTCACAGGGGTTCCATTTTCCATTGCCAACAAATGACTTCTTAGCTATAATAAAAAAGACCAACTATACCAAGTGTTGGTGATAATGTGGAGAATGAGGTAAGGATGTAAAACAAAGATGTTCCTACATAGTCTTACCATATGTCCCAACGATTCAACTCCTAGATATCTATCTACCTAACAGAAAAAAATTTTAAAGCCTTGCATGCAAATATTCATAGCAGCATTAATCATAATACTCAAATACTAGAAGTCACTCAAATGTCCATCATTTGGTACAGGGACAAAATGCGATAAATCCCAACAATGGAACTCTTCAGTAATAAAAAAATAATTGCTGATAGAATCACCAAATAACGATAAATCTCAAAAACATCATGCTAAATGAAAGAGGTCACACACAAAAGAGTACGTATCATAGGGTTCCATTCACAGGAAATTTTCAGAAGAGGAAAAGCCACAGACCCAAAAGTAGCACAGCTGCCTGGTGCTAGGGGTGGGAGGCAACACTGTCAGTAAATGTGGAAAATGGAACATTGGGGGACAATGGGACTGTTCTAAAACAGGGCTGTGCTCAGGGCCACACAACCATATAAATGCACTAAAACTCATTCAACCGTGCACCTATGACGGGAGCATATTATTGTATGTAACTATATTTTGGTAGTTTCAAACCATTAAAAAAATTAATTTCTCAGCTTATATTTTCTCCACTGTACATAAACATTCTTAAGTGTTCCATATAGGGGAAAAAAACCAATCATGTTTCTGTAATTGAGTGATGGAGGTATCAAGAAATATACCAAAAAAAAAAAAGCTCATAACAATTAGTTGTAAGGGCTGTGTTAAAACTCAGAGTTCTGTGTTGGATTCATTAAGTCTCTGCACTCCACTAACATGGGCCAGGGAGCTTAGACACCACACAGGACTTGCCCAAGGTAATCCAAAGATGAGGTGCAGACTGCATAACTGTCTCACGGAACTCCATCATAAATCCCTAGCCACTGCCTGTGACTTGCAGTGCCTCCCTGGGCAAGGAAGTCTACCTGGCTTCTTCCTCCTACCAGGCTCTGTGACGTAGTTAACAAAGCCTAAAATATTCATACAAAAGTGGCCCTTTGCACAAAAATGCTCACTATTACCTACTTTAAGGTAAAGAAGAAAAAAAAAATCACCATAGAGATTTCAACCTCCTACTGCCCTTTGAAAAACTGTATTTTCCTCCTGATTTTAAAATTGATTTCCCAGAACTTTGAAAAAAGTAAGTTTAAAAATAAGGTAGGGAAATAACCCTAAAAAGGAGATAACAATGGTGGAACTTTAAACACCATGCTGTGTGGCATGTTCTCATTACAGATTCATGGAAAAGAGAATATTCTTTAGCAAAACATAGAGCTCTGTATCAGACCTAGGAGAGGGCACCACACCTACTTTTGTCCCACAACTGCTTACTTGGCCCATGTCAAGCACCATGATTCCAGATTCTCTAATAACCTACACGATAAGGTCACAATTTGGTTCTGAAATGTGATCTGCCTTCTTTTTTGTCTGAAGACAAAGAGGCCAAACAATTTTGTAAAGGATAAATTAAAAAGACTATTTAAAATCTGCAGTACATTCAGTAGCCAAAAGGAAGTCCTTACTCACCTTTTTCTTTTTTTTAAATCTTCACCTAAGGATATTTTCATTGATTTTAGAGAGGGAGGGAGAGGGAGGAGGGGGGAGACATAAATGTGTGTGTGTGTGTGTGCACGCACGCGTGTGTGTGTGAGAGAGAGAAAAAGAGAGAGACATACACACACAGACATCCATGTGAAAGAGAAACATCAATTGGTTGTCTCTCATACACCATGCCACCAGGATCGAAATCTGCACCCTAGGTAGGCGCCCTGACCTGGAATCAAACCCACAACCTACTGGTACACAGGATGACGCTCCAACCAACTGAACCATCTGGTCGGGGCCTGGAAGCTCTTATGTTTTTGCCTGTAGTGACTTAGTAAAGAAGCAACCTGGCTTAGATGTCTCCCGTGGAAGGCTAGGGCGTAGGAAAGCTGGGGTCTATGTTATGAATGGTCCTGAATTCCAGAAACTGGATGTGGATCATACATTATAGTGCTGAGGATTTAAAGAGCACTTTTTCTCCTCTTTATTTTTAATTCAGATATAAATGATATAAAATTATATTAGTTTCAAGGATCCAACAAAATAAATCAGTATTTGTATATACTGTGAAATGATGACCACCATTCGTCTAGTTAACGCCCATCACCACAGAGTTACAAATTTATTTTCTTGTGATGAGAATTTTTAAGATCTACTCTCTCGGCAACTTTCAAATATACAATACAGTATTATTAACTATGGTCACCAGGCTTTACATTACATCCCAGGACTTATTTTATAACTGGACGTTTGTATCTTTTGATCCTCTCCACCCACCCCCACTTCTGGCAACCACCCATCTGTCCTCTGTATCTATCAGTTTGTGTTTTTTTTGTTGGGTTTTTTTTTTAGCTTCCACATATAAGTGATATCTCTCATGTCTTATTGTCATTATTTCCTTGGTTGGAAGTAGGAACACCTTTTCAACTTAGCAGATGTTATTTTTTCCTAATCCTTACTACTAAAATCTACTTCAAAGGACATATGCATGACTTTTATAACATGCAAAGTTCTAAAGCTGGTTTCTCAACCTCAGTATTACTGACATTTTGAACAAAGTAATTATGTTGGGGTGGGTGGATGTCCCAGTTGACAACCACTGATCTAGAGTAATACTAAGTTCTGAAGGAGTTTTCAAAACTATTCACTGCCCAAGACCTAATTAATTGAAAGCAGACTCTGCTGTAAATTCTAGGAATGTCCACGACCTCCCAAAGGAGAGTCAGCCTGGACACACAGTACACATGGGACAGATCTAATTTCCGGCGACACAGAACTGAGTGCGCACAGAAAGGAGGGAGTGACTCTGCAATACACCAGCAGTGCCAAGGGGACTCTCCTTTTCCTTCTCTCTGTCCACTGGGTTGTTTTTGTTGTTGTTGCTGTTTGTTTGTTTTCAATGCAGCTCCATGTTCATTAGAACTGACCTGTAATGTGTTTATGCAGATGATTTGAACTGCCCACTGTGCCTTTTCACCTCAGGAGCTATTTCAATCCAAAGTGCTTGCAAACTCCAACAGAAAAGTTGTCAGAAAGCTTGGAAGAAGAGACAACACAATCACACTATGAAAAATGCAGTGTGGACACAAGCAGCGCGAACACAAGCAGAGGGGACGAGGGAGTACTGCTGGCTGGGGACAGAACCAGGAGCTTTAGAATTTAAAGGGGAAGGTCCAACCTAAGCTTCTCCCCATGGAGCGGGGCACCACTCAGTAGCAGGGGCAGGGCGGGGCTGGAAATAAAGTGAAGAGGGCAGGCGAGAGTCTCCCCACAGCAGTGGGTGGTCCCTTTAGCCCCTGCTGCACAGCATGCAAAAAGCATGGACCCGCATCGCTGAGTGATCTCCTGACTCCTTCCCTCCCTCGAGCGTGACTGCAGGTTTTTAGACCTGAGCCAGCAATCAGTTCTGAACAACTGTATCAGATTCCAAAGAGGAATGCTTCGCGCCGGCCCAGGGATCCTCAGGATGGACTAGGGCGGGTGCAGGCTCCTTCCTCAAAGGATACAAAGCTCAGCTAGAAGCTGAGGCCAGCCCCAACTGTTGGGGAGGAAACTAATAAAGGGAGGCTCAGGGTAGAAGCTGCGAGCATACAGCCCAAGTTGGAAATGTGGTGTGAGGGTCCCACGTCTGTACCATTTTACGGCTGGCTGTGGCACTGCGATGGCGTTTGTTTTCTATACAGGCAGCCCCACGAGCGACAATCCTGCCCCCGCCAGACATGATGCCACCCTTAAATTCCAGAGGAAAATGTGTTGTTGACACTCTGCTTCATGACTCATTCACCACCCGCACCGCCCCCCTCTCAAAGATTATAGCAGAAATATTAGGTTATTGTTTCCAAGAATGGCCTATAGGAGTCTTTAATGGCATTGTTTTTTAAAGAAATGTATTCAGCTGCTTGTAGCTATGATACATTTGTAGCTTCTGGCTATGTCATCATCAGCATAACTATTTCTTGGGCTTGCCTATGGGCCTACGATCATTTATAGCACTATTTCCACGGGAAGACATGTAGGGTCCCAAGCAACTAACTCACAAACACACCTAAAAAACAGTATGGTTGTTAACCAAAGCCTATCTGTGTGCTTTACTAGAAAGTTCAGACAATTTATCTCATGTTTCTGGACACTTCCAATCTCCAGTGCACTCGGTGAGAAGGATCACACGGCACCAACACTCTTTCCCGTTGTCCTGCCCATGAGGTCACACTATGTCATCACTATCAGCTACTGAGAAGGGCAGCTTCCATGCAGAGGATGCTATGAAAACTATATGAAGAGCAGATTGTGGAAAGGGAGAAAAAAGAGGAAAGAAAATGGAAAAAGGTATCACCAACAGTAAAATAACCTTTACATCTAGCAAAGACTCATTGGCACCCCCCCAACTCCCAATCCGAATCAAAACAAAAACAAATTAGGCTAAATGGCAAGAGGCCTAAATTATGAACTTACGATTTTGTCAAGAGTTTATTCCCATGGTTATAAGGGGTCCCACTTGCCAACTGATTCGGTCCCGATTTCGTGTTCTGATTTCCCCCACCTTCCTTGCAATTCCTTGAAATAGCTTTTCAGTTAAACTACACTGACCAAAAACAGTCCAAGAAATAATTTAACACTGAAAGAAACGAAACTCTTCCAAGCTGCCGAGATAATCTCAACACTGTAGGAATGTGACAATCCAGGGAACAAAAATCAAATGGTTCTATCTATTAGCCAATCAATTGTCACAAGGTCAACACATTTATGTTTCAAAGAAAACAGAAAGTGGACATAAGCAATCAGCCAACCCCTCTAAAATTCATTCAATATGTATGTCATTTAACCTCATCGGTCCATCTGTTTGCCCGTCTATCCATCCATCCATCCATCCATCCATCCATCCATCATCCACTGGGCCACACTTCTACAAATCCATGCTTCCCACAAATATCTTCTGAGCTCCCTATTTTGTATCAGGCACTGTAAAAGATTCAGCAGTATATAAAAGATTCAACAATTCAAAACTGTTCCTGCTCTAAAGAGCTTACAATATATTAGAGGTAAACTACGCCTATTCGAAAGCTTTCCCCATGTAGTTCTTTCAAAGGGAAGGATTCTGTAACATAAGCAGTAGAACAAGACAAGAAAGAGAAGTAGGTAAATAGGGAAAAGACATGCAAATTTTATAAAAATGAGTGAGACTGTTGCAATTCTAAGGACTATTAAAACTAGTGGGAAATCCTCTTGAGGAGACACAAAACAGCTGGTTTTAGAACTGCAGACCATTCTTCCTTTAGTGGGAACAGCAGGAGATACAGGACATAAGGCCAATAAAAACCATCACAAGGTGCTTGCACGCTCCATGGAATGTAATACCGGACGGACTTTACCTCTAATTTCCTAGAGTTTATTGTCCTTTCCTATTCTTGACATTAGTAATTTAAGAAAAGAAAACACCCTCACAAATAAACAAAAACTGATAAGATTAACTTAATGGTATCGTGGCTGTGTTCTGGTTACCATCTGTTTTTAGAAAAAAATACACAAGCTTCCCCACAACAGGAATTTCTCAATACCTCATAAAAACAAATGACCCAAGAACACAGTGGGAAGTAAAAAACCCTAAAACAGCGATTTCCCATTGTTGTCACACACATATTAATCAATGCCTTTGTAGAATTTTATTAAATTTCAAAAACAACATTTTTCATAAAATCATACTTTGGAATTAAAAGGTGCTTAAGAGATAATCCCGTCCAAACGAAAAAACGGATACCCGCTGGCGAGCGAGCGGAGGAATCAGACCCCTCCTACACGCTGGTGAGAACGTAAAATGGGGACGCTGCTGCGGACAAGTCTGGCAGTTCCCTAAAAGTTAAACACGGAGTTTCCGTATGAGCCCACAATTCCACTCCTAGGTTTATCCCCAAGAGAAATGAAGGTGTATGTCCACATATGAAAACCTGCACACGAACGCTCACAGTAGTTCCAGGGTGGAGATAACCCTAATGTCCATCAACTGATGAACAGATTTTAAAATGTGGTATATCCACATGACGGAATACTATTCAGGAGTCAACAGGATGGAGAATCGATCCATGCTACAACATGAGCGAGCACTGGAAACATTAAGCTAAGTGAAGGAAGTCAGTCACAAAGGACCACATATTGTATGATTCCATTGATATGAAATGTCCAGAAGCTATATCCATAAAGACAGAAAGTAGACTGCTTGTTTCCTAGGGCTGGTGTAGGAGTGACTGGGTGACAGGTATAGAGTTTCTTTACGGGGTGATAAAAATGTTCTGAAATTAGATAGTAGTGATGGTTGCATAACTATTAGTAAACGCAAGTATTAGCATAGCAGCATATACTAATACTAGTATTAGGTAGGCCAAAAAGTCCGTTTAGTCTTTTCTGTAAAGTAAGAAGCACAATTTTTATTTTCACCAATAACTTTATTGATTTGGATATTTTGAGTATGTTGGCTATCTCCCACTATTGGCTTCTAGTGGGTAGAGGCCAGGGGTGCGGCTAAACATCTTCCAATGCATAAGACAGCCCCACAGCAAAGAATTATTTGACCAAAATGTCAATAGTACCAAGAAACTTCGCAAACTATTTTTGACACATTCGACCCATCACAGCACCTTCTCCGTACAGTGCACAAATCTTTGCGTTTTGGTTGTATTTTTACCTTTCCTGAAATAATAAAGCATAATACACCAAAAATGTTACATATCTTCTTCCATCTTCAATATTAAAATGGCTGCACAAAAATTCACCAATTTTGATTTTTTTTTAAAAAGCACACACTGATATGACAGATGTCACAATACAATCTAACAGAATTGTTTCGAATGAAGTTAAAGACAACTGAGTACTACTAGAGCCACTGAACGGAGAAAATGAAATGAATTTTTTGGCCAACCCAGTATCTGTTAATATACTAAAAAACACTCAACTGTATACTTTAAAAGGGTGAATTTTATGATGTGTGAATTATATCTCAAATAAGAGGAAAGGAAGAGAGACAAACAACTGCACAGAAAACAAGCAGACTCATGTCTGACTTCATTCACTCTCTGGATCCAGTTATCCCAAAGGCCACCTCCATCCCTGCCCTCCCACAGTCCATGCATCAGGAAAGTCCTTTCTTCAGCTTACACTGGTTTTGGCTGACCTTCTATTACTTACAAGCAAAGGAGTGTCAGCTATTACTTGCCACATGCAAATAGTATGACTTTCTGAAGATACCTAGGAAGCAATTCACTCAAGAGATCCATGCCAATGACCTCAACTGGTTTCATGTGTTTTCCCTAGAACACTAGAACAACAGTCATCTCAGGGCTTTTTCTATTTGATGGATGTTATACTAGGATTTACATCACTTGCATTATAGGAGGCAAGGGTGGGTTAGTGTTACTTGCCCTTGAATCTCCAGCACCCAAAGCAGAGCTGGACACCCTAGATGAGGGCTGAGTGTTAATTCACTCTCAACCCTTGATCCTACCTCAGAGCTCTGCTCAATGCCGAGGGAACACGTGGTGACATTTGCAAAAACCGTGTTAACAGAGAAGTTTTCAAGATAATACAGAGTCTCTACAGTCCCCCAGTTGTTAACATCTCACATTGCTGTGGCACAGCTGTCACGACTAAGCAACACTGACTGGTACACTACTATGAACTCAAGTCCACGCTCCGTTCAGTTTCACCATTTTCCCCCTCATGTCCTGTCGCTGTCCCAGTTTCCCATCCCTCACGTTATTTCTCATCATCATCCCTCCTAAGGTCTTCTCTGGTCTGTGACAGTCTCTCCATCTTTCCTTGATTAAAGGTCTTAACTCTTTTGAGTATAGGTCAGGTAATTCGTAGAGTATCCTTCAGGTGGTGATTGTCTGGGGTTTTTCTCAAGGTTAGACTAGACTCTGGTGACTTTCAGTGACAGCTCAATTCATGGAATGAAACCACCTGAATGGGAATCCTGGCTTCCTTGCATCTGAACATGGCCGGGGACAAATTAACCACCATGGGCCTCAATTTCCTCATCTACAGAGGGGAAATAAACACTATGTACCTCCCAGGTTACTGCGGGGGGTTTAATGAGACAAAGGTAAGTGGATCAGTGGGAATTCCCCATGGAGGGCAGAAGTGGCCACGGGCCGACTGAGCAAGGAAGATGGCTGTGCCAAAGATGGTCCAAAGACTAGTAACACCACAGAAGCTTGAGGCTGACAGAGGTGAAGTCCGGATCATTTAAACTTGATACCACAGGACGAATCTGGGGATACATATGCACAGAATACCCATGCCTGGGGTGCTGATGAAGGAAGCAGGCCTCACAAATCTGGGTTCTGAAGGACCAATGAAAAGGTCAAACCCTGTGGGGCAGGTGGACGCCTCAGGCTGAAAGGTCCAATTCTGCAAAGTAGCCAAGTGCCACTTAGACTAAGATACACAGTAACCTGGCTTACCTGCTTGACTTAATCACCATCCGTAAACTATTAACAGCTCTACACAACTGAACAATGAAGGCATTCACCTTTGTCCAGCCCAAGAAAGAAAAAAGTCTCAGCCTCGAACCCACCAAGCACTAGAAACCACTGAGACTAAAACTGCCTCCCCGCGTCTAACCAATAAACTGTGGGTCAAATTATATTGTCTTGCAATGCAGTAGACGTTTTTCTAACTATGTTTTTACAAAAACAAGAAGCAAACGCAGCAAACAAGTCGTTTGCAGGTATCAACTTTAAATTCCACCTCAGCTCAAAAGACCCTTGGTCACTCAAAACTTGGAAATTCTCAAGAATTTCCAGAAGCAGTGACTGGGGAATGTAGTTAAGATCCCTCTAGGGTAGACCAGGAGAACGAGCTGAGCCCAGTGGGCTGAAGTCAGTGGTCTGCCAACCAAATGTAGCTGGGTCCCATTGGGACAAGTAACACGAAGCTCAGAGTTGTGAAGCTCCCAGTTCCTCCTGGCACCTGGGTACCATGCCCTAGCTAGGACAAAGCGGCCCTGGTCCACACCAAGGCCCTCTGCTCCCCTTTCTCATTCCCAGGAGGCCTCTCAACACCTAAGGGCCAGTGGTGAGAACAAGAGGCTGGACCCTACCAAGGAGCTGCTTCCCCAGCGGGACCAAAGGACATTTCCTAGGAGTGAAGTCCAGTCCTCCCCCAACCCCACTGCATCCTTGCCATGTCACTCCAGCCACAATTAAAGCCACACACACACACACACACACACCCCTACTCAGTACAAAGTCTGACTCCTGGCTGGAAACAAAGGCATGCCTGCAATAAAACCCTACAACGGTGAAGCCTTAACACGGAGGGGCTCCTCCTCTAAGACAGGGCGGGACGGGATGGAGGACGGGGCACGCCAAGCGGAGCCAGGCAAGCACTCCGCTGAGGAGGCTAGAGTCTGCTCCTGAGCCATCCACCTGGCGCACTGCTTCTCTCTGCACAACGACGGGCCCTTCGCCACAGTACAGGCGCACAGAAGGAAATGACTACAAGCAGAGGAAGTCCAAGCACACGTCCAGGAAACTACCCAGGGATCGAAACACCCAGCAGGGAGGCTCTCATCGACTCCACAGCAGAATCAAATGTGCAGAGCCCTTTAACCTCGGCAGAGTCCAGCAACCCACTCCAGGGGTGCACACCTGGGAAGTCAGGGGCTGGGTCTTCTGTGGCTCCAACATGATGCTAGGCCCAGTTGGAGGAGAGGTCGGGGGCCCCTTCCCCCGCCCCCATCTGCGCATTCACCAATTCAGTGCCTCTCAACCCTGGCGTGACTCCTAGGAAACAAGGGCCCCACACAAAGCAAACACCAGCTGAAACAAAAAGCACTGGGTATAAAACCATGAATCTAAACGGCTGCCCTGCAGGGGAAGGCACTAGGTCCAAGCAAAACTAGGAAGGGAGGGAAGAAGGGAGAAAAGTACGTTCGTCAGCTAGCTACATATAAAGACTGTCACAAAATAGAATACACTGCTACGCTTCCACATGTATATAATGCTGCCATACCCCTCTAGGTTCATTTACTCCAAAAATCAATGGCCACTGCAATCCACATATTTGTTTTGAAATTAGTTAAAAGTCATTTTAAAACGTGTCATTTAAAAATTATTTTAGAAGTTTCCACAAAATTATAACAAAGCTCACTTGCTAAACATCACCTAAAAATTTACCCCGTTAAAGAAAGTGTCCTTTATCAGCATTATTCAGGGATTCTGCAATACCACTGCAGGTACTCCAATGGACTATGATATCCTATCCCAGGACACGTGCGAAGTGCCCTACTGGTGTGTGAGATCGGCATCCCTAGATAAATCCACATGAATCTGTGCGTAAGCCTAAAACTGAGCTTTTCAAATGGAAATTAATCTTCTTTATAAGCTTCCACAGAAAGTCTATGTGCTGCTCCCTCCTGCTAACACCAGGCAAACTGGAAGGCCTCTCATGTCCTACAATCCAAACTCCTTTGTTCTCTCAACAAATGCCACAGAGGTTTGTCAACAGACACTGGAAATCCAGAGACATAACCATTCATCTCCACTACACCTCCACTTACGGGCTCTAGTGACGGCTCCCCCGGGGACATCCTGCCTGGGCCACAAGATCTAGCACCATTTAGAAGGGCAGAGCCAAAAGGGGAAAAGTCCCCCAAAAGAGGTGTGTTTAAATGCAAGTGGATCACTGAAAACTACAAGGACAAGAGGTTCTTGATGGCTAACAGAATTCAGGACGATCATGGGCAGGTGACCCACCAAGTGCTATGAGGCCCTTGAAGAGTGTCACTAAAACTCTACAGACCTTCCTAATCTCAAGAACTCCTTGAACTCTTTTTGTTCTAGGAAAGAGCTGACCTACAAGCATGTGTGCCCTCTTGCTGTCATCAATCACAGACTGGCAGATAAGCAGACTTCTCCTAAGAAACACTGCTGGCGGGCTGGGAGGCCTGGAGCAGCTGAGCAATAAAGGAAGCCGTGCGTCCTCCAGGGGTAAGAGCAACAAGAACTACCACCGGCAGCTCACAGACTCCAGAGGGAAAACCACCAGGAGCTCCCAGCCCCATGGGTCCCCGCCCCTCCGAGCCCTTCTCATCGGACCGCCTGTCATGCGCATCTTCAGACTGGTGCTCGCAGCAGGCTCCACGCACGCCACGTTAAATTTTCTAGCAACCATTTTTTTTTTTTTGAGTAGAAAGAAGTAGTTCATATTAATTTGAATACTATCTGTTATTTAACCCTACAGATACAAAATATTATCACTTCCACATATAATCAATATAAAAATGTATTAATGAGGATTTTACATGTGTTTTTCATACCAATTCACAAAGTGTGGTGTATATTTTAGACTCACTGAACATCTCTTCAGAACAGCCGTATTTCAATTCCCCACCAAACTGGACCATGAAGTTCTAGACACTGGAATCTAGAGACATTATGTGAGCTAACATGGGGTGGGATGTACAGAGACAGGGTCTTCTTTTAGTTATTTTCTCAGTTTAGGGAATGAACTTCTCCAGTGACAACCAGCAAAGGCATGTACGAATTACTCATCATCTCACCTGCCCCACCCTAACCCGCCTTAGTTCAACATTCACCTGGGGTGATGAAAAAACAATTTTTCTCTACCTCTGAAAGAATAAAAGCATGTGATAAATTAGAATTTCTTGAAGAGTGCAAATTCTACATGCCCGCTATATAAGATGATTAAAACAGCATTGGGGAACTAGGTACACAAACTCCCCTGTGACATTTTTTACTAAAGGGAGGAAGACAGACATATCTGTTTCCTGTAACACAAAACTCACAGCAATTTCAACAGCAATGTTTTATAAATTCTTGAACTCTTAATTGCACATGTCAGCTCATTAGCTCAGTTACTGGTGGTTTAGAGTTTAGACAAATAAAACTAGACAATTAATTATACATCGAGCAGCAGAAAGCATGTGCTTTCACCCTAAAACTGCCCTCTCCTTCTCCCAACCATAACGAGATATTTTCAGTATGATAACAGAGGAAGAGAGGTTTGTGGACCTAATAAGAACCATCTAAGGCAAATGTGTTTTTGATTGGGGTTTCCATGAGCTGTAGGTTAGAAAGGGAACTGTGCTGAGCAGCAGTGGTAACTACCCTGGAGCCTGGAGTGTGGGGATCTGAAGAAAGCCAGGCTGCAGAAAAACTTGTGCATTCCCCCCAGTACCCAGCGGGGAGGCGAGCAACTCAGACAGGCAAATTGGCTTTTCAAAACGTGGGGCCGCGCCAGCCAGGGACAAAGGCCCAGCCGGGCCATCTGTCCTCGACACCTTCCCATGTCTCATGCCCCCACCCTAGTTCCCACACCCAGCCCTGTTCCTCTTCAATTTATGTGACACTAAGAGCCCAATGTGGTCCCAGCAGACCCACATCCCTGCCTTACTTTTAAGGCTTTTTCACTTGGACAAAATTCTTCCCATGGCCTGAGCACCATGCGTGCTCCAGCCCCTGCCTCCCGCTCCAGCCTTGCCTGGGCTTTTCTCTGGTCTCTCAGCCAGGTCGAGCCTCTCCCCACTGCTCTGCCAGTGATGCCCATGCACACTCTTAGCCTGGGCATCCACCACATCACCTCTCCTGGGAGGCCCTGGCCTGTCTCCGCAAATCAGTCACCTCTGCTCCTACTCCTTTGGCCCCTGACGGTGAAATCAGTACATAAATAAATAACTCCTGCAATGCCAGCCCTCCCTGCTAGATGGGGGCCAGGCCCACCTCTGCTGGAAAGACAGGACGGACTCTGTTTAACAAAGGCCCAAGAACACTTCGGCATGAACTCCCCCAACTTGGACACTTTGCCAGGAGAGTGCAGCTGTCTTTTATTAGCCCTGTCCTATTAACAATGACCTTGACATTTGGTGTCTAACTCACTTCCTGAAGCCTATCTCTGTAGCATTTCAATACGTGAAAAGACAGGTATTACAGATTCTGGGGTTCACGTTTGTGGAAACCAATAATACAAGTGGATAGCTACACGCTAAAAACACATCATTACCCTGAATTACCTACCAATGCCTGTCCTGTTCTAGAGTCCCTATACTGAGAAGTCAGTCCCTGCTCACCCTGGAACCCGGGCACTAGTGCACCCACTGCCCAGCCTCACCGGACCACCTCCAGCGCTGGACAGACTCACTTCCTGGACGGCAGAGAGGGCGCAGGAATGCCACCACCACCCCAGCCCCAAGTGCCCTGGCTCCCTGGCGGCCCCTAGAGCCAGGCCGACATGAGGCCATATTTTCCACATGGGTGGGAGTTCATTTAAAACGACTGATTTGAGAAACTGTTTGCTTTTTCAGCCCAGGCAGAGGTATACAAGAGGATTTTCCAGAACTCTGACCGGGTGTTCTATTTCTTCCATGAATCCCAAGATAGGCTCTCACCTTTTAGCCAACTCATTTTACCTAGAGAAGCACCACCATCCAAAATTCCAAATGCACTCATTCATTCTGCAAATATTGACTTAGCCCTTTTTGGCTGTACCAGCGCCAAGAAAGACACAGAATTCAAAAGGCAAGGACATGGGCTTCAGAGTCCAGCAGACCAGGCTCCAGTTCGCCGACTGGCAACAACCCTGGAGAATAACAGTAACAGCAGAGGCACCGACCGCCTGCCGGCCCCGTTCCAAACACTCCACGTGCGCTAACTTGTTTAACACCAGCAACCAACACGAGCACCTAATAATGCCCCCCCTTAGCATACGTGCGAAATCAGGCATGGAGCACTTAAAGAACCTGCCCCAAATCCCACAGCTAACAGGCAGTAGAACTGGTTTTTATCTTTTTTTCCCCTTTAAAAAAATGCTTTATTAATGTAAAATTTATATATCCTAAAATTACTTACACTCAGGCAACTCTGTCCTCCTAATTCCACATAATTCTGCCCCCTTAGCTTTCCTGAGACACAGTTTCCTACCATACAGACTGCAAATAAACTCCAACTAGCAGAACAGTGAAGGGGTTAAATCAAGGGAGTGAATATTAGTAAAATGATGTTGATGCCTGGCAGAGAGAACTGCTCCGGAGCCCGCAAGTGGATACAAGACAATCGACTCTCAGAGTTTAATCTAATCAGAGACAGACCTTGTAAATACAGAAAATAGCCATAATATAATGCAGAGAGATAAACGACACAAGAAGTACGGACAAAAAATAGCAAAGGGCAATTGTGTGTTTAAACGAGTGAGGATGGAGGATCTGTGTTTCTTGAGCTGAAGTATTTGCAAAAGAGAGAACGCTGCGTTGAGTATCAAGCTAAATCACTTAAAACAAAAACCGAGAAGAGCCCGGAGCCTCTATGAGATGAGTCTTGCGTATCTGACCCATATAACCTGAGGCCAAGGATCACGCTTGCTGTGCAGAGCGGCCTAAGCCCCGTTTCTACAGATGGGTATGACCATCTTTAAGCAAACCAACACACACCTGGGCTTCCAAACTCTGGGGACACACCTCCAAGAATAAATTTGGGGTGCTCAACCGCAGACATCTGTCTGGTCTCATTTTGCAAAGCTTACTACTGTGTGTGAGGAGAGTCATCAGCCATGCTGACCTTGAAACCCTCCATCTCAAACTGTCACTGCCCTGGCAGGCAGAGTCCCACGGCCAGAGCCACCTCCCTGACACTCAGGCTGCAGGAACAGCCCCCAGCCTGCCGGGATAATGGGCCTCTTTCAGCTCTACCCATTGACAAGTGCCCCAAGGTGAGAAAGTCCTGCCAAAGCAAAAGGCAGTATATTACCTTAGACATAACCCACTGTCAGATACATTTTATGGCTCTTAGGAACCCATGACAGCAACTGATCTTTTGTTTGCTTTAAAGAAACAACTCCCTGCTAGGGGAAGAACTAAAAAACTTAACCCGTGATTTCAAAGATACCAGTTGGCCAAGACGGGCCTTCACGAACACATCACCCTTGCATTGACCCACAAGCAGACAACGTATGGGTCCAGGGTGAGAGCTGTGGGGACTTAGGAGTAGCTTATTAACAAAGTGACATCTGAGGCGGCGGAACAATAAAGCAATTGTTGAGTCCGATTTCCTGTTCCATATCTTCCATGACAAGTCAAAAAAATGAAAAAATATAAGAAGAAAAGCACCCCTAGATTAAGACAGCCATATCCTCAACTGCTGTCCCCTGTCCGAGGAAACAGCGATTTCTTACACTTGGCACTTTCACAAAAGTGGTAACAGTATCTCTCTCTCATGCAGCCCATATCCGTTAACGGGCCCTGAAGGCACCCACCACCTGACAGAACAGCTGCTCCCTGGGCTACTATCAGGGCGCCCCCATGGTCGCTCGAGGTAGAGTCCACACTTGTCCTCCCCTCACCCCCAGCACCTCTATGGACTGGAATGAGGGGCCAGCGGGTTCGCCTAGGAGCGAAGGGATGTGAACCCTTTACTGAGGAAGGGCCTAAAGCAAGTTTTTCAACATCAGCACCACTGACATTTGGGGCCAGATCACCCTGTGCTGTGGGAAGCTGTCCTTTGCATACCAGGAAGTTTAGAAGATCCCTGGCTTCTACTCACTGGATAGCCCCGCCCCAAACTGCAATGGGCAAAAATATCTGCAAATATTGCCAAATGTCCTCCGGGGGGCGAGCAAAATGACCCTGCTGAGAGCCTTCTTCCCTTCAGACGAGTGGTTTTCAGGTCCCTGACATGCCACCTAGGAGCAGTTTTATTGGTGTATTTATTGGTTTAGTTTTCCATCAAGCTGTTTAATGAAAAGATCAGAAAGTAACCGTTTCTCATCACTGTACGTTCACACTACACGCGTCTGATTGGGGAGAGCAGTCTTCGGTGAACTGTTTTTCTATGACACTTGCGGCTCTGACCTGAATTTATCCAAACTCTCGAGGGAAGTGAAATCCATGTGATGACTGACAGCACAGTGGTCAGGACAGGAGTGCGATCATGGAGGCCACTTTATATCATTAACTACCAAGGATCCAATGTCAGGGGTTTACACGGCCAAAACCACCTCATCTCTCCAAACCTTGTCCTCCTCTGCCCCCATCTTGAAAGCACCAGCCATTACTAGGTAAAAAGCTGACATTCTAAACCATCCCATCCCCCGCACTGAGGTGCCAGGATGCTGTGGATCGTGCCATGGATGTCTGATTTAGCCCTTCTCTCCTAAATCCTTTGGTGACTATGAAGAGGAAAACTACGCACATTCAAGGAACCAGATCATCATGATTTCTAATACCACTTGAAAAAGTTTACTTCCTCCTTGTCTGTTCTTTGCTTGCCTCTTTGTAACCTCATTAAATGGTGGAGCCAGGATTCAAAACACAAGTCATTCCAGGGCACACAATTATTACACAGCCTCTTAAATGAGAGACAGAGGACGAGCTAACAGAGGAAACAGAAGAAGAGTGGCACACTCACAGGAAGCACGGCACAGGCTGGGGGAACCCAAGGAGAAGGTATCAAATGCTCCAGAGAGGGCCAGAGGATCTGCCAATGATCACTGCATCTGCTGCTGACAGATCACTGGTGACAGCATTCTCATTTACAGTGATTTATTGGAAAAAGAAAAAAAAGAGGACTCAGGCCAATTTCATCTCTCCCTAAACTTAGGTGGGGAGTGTGTGGGGTACCAATAAATCATTTAAAATAAGCTATTAAACCAAAAGAAAATAGAAGTAAAAAGTAGGAGCTGTGTTAAAGCTACCATGACTCTATATACCAAAACACAAATAAAGATACATCCATTCCAGTCTCTAAATGTGGGCCTCTTGCTGGAGAGAAATCAATATGTACATTATATATGAGGTGTATTAAAAACACAGACATTATTTTAGACAGTGTTTTTACATACATTTACATAAAAAAACAAAACAGAGCCAACACTAGAATATTATTCAGCCAAAAAAAAAAAAAAGGAATGAAATACTGCAAGCTACCAAATGAATGAAACTCGAAAATATGCTAAAAGTCAGACACAAAAGGTCATAAACTATACGATTCTATTTACATGAAATATTCAGAATAAGTAAAATCCATAGAGACAGAATGCAAACTGGTGGTTGCCAGGGGCTGGGAGAGGGGTGAAAGGGAAATGACTCTTTAATGGGTTTGAGGTTTTATTTGGGTTTAAATTAGGTCATAAAGATGGGGCCCTGACCCAAAAGTATTAGGATCCTTAAATGAAGAGACACCAGAGATGTCACTCACACACACACATTCTCTCCCCTCCAATGTTGAGGACACAACAAGGCAGCTCTTTACAAGCCAGAAAAGAGTCCTCACCAGAAACCAAATCAGCCAGCACCATAATCTTGGACTTCCAGCCTCCAGACTGAGAAAGTAACCGTCGGTTGTTTAAGCCGCCAGTTTGCGGTATTTTGTTGGTCGGCTCAAGCAAACTAAGACAGGACAGTAGTTAGGATCAAACCCATTTTACGAACAGCAGTATGAGGCGCTAAAGGCTGCCAGGCCCGCCCAGAGTCATACACTGGGCGGCAGGGAGACAGAATCCAAACCCGAGCAGTGTGCTTTCCCAAACTCCGTGTCTAAACTCCACTCTGTGGGGGATGCGTGAATGACAGGGAGGGATGGGTCAGAATCTTACTATGGCGTCCCACTCGCCAAACCTCCCAGCTCTGCCAAAAAGGCAGAGTAAGCTTTTAACATTTTTCCGCTATCAAAAGACAGGATTATCCAGCTTCTGTCCCAAGGAAAACATACAGAATGGGCCAAAAGACTGAATAACATCACATCGGGATCCATTCCGAAAATGTAGAAATTCAACCTAGATACCACCCTCTCAAAACAGTTTCACAATATAGTAAATATTTTTTGGAAGCAGGTGAAAACTAACCTAAAAGAAAATATAAGCCATCTCATTCTCTTTCTTTACTCCAAAGTTAAGCTGCAGCACCTTCTTTAGTACTTGGAGACCACAAGGCCCAGTCAAGTTTTGTTTGGCCCACTCAGAGCGGGTAGGGGCAGTCGGTGGTGGGGGGGGGGGGCGGGGGTGGAGAGAGAGAGAGAGAGAGAGATCGATCAATTCGTCATTCCATGTATTTATGCATTCATTGGTTGATGCTTATATGTGCCCTGACCAAGGACTGAACCTATAACATTGGCCTATTGGAACGACACTCTAACCAACTAAGCAACCCAGCCAGTTCAGGTCTTCTAGTTTTCAAAGAAAAACAGGTATGTCGCTGTCTGCGAATTGTCTTTATTTATAAAACGTTGACAAGTAATGCAGAACATTTTGTTTTTTACTCCCTCCCTCCCTCTAAAAATAAATTTAAAAAAATTTTTAATTAAAAAATAAAAACCTAGAAGGCTTGGCAACACTGAGCCTCAATTCTCCCAGGTCTGTGAGCTCTAGCCGACCACAGCCCCGCCTGGCCCTATCACCCACAAGCTGCTCACTTACTTTGTACACAGAGCCTCCATTCAGGGGAAGCTTTTGAAGGAAAGTGTTTCAATTATTTAATGGGCTTGTCAGGCAATGCTCTTAATTAAACTTGGCTCAAATCAAAAGGAAAATGAGCATGATTTTAGGCCAGTCATGAACATAATATATTGAATCAAATCTTAATTCTGACCAAATGACAGAATAAAGCCCTTTTTAAAAGCATGAATTTAGCCACTCAAGTGAGTAAGGATTCCATTTATAGCTGCCAGGGGTTAAGGCTTCCAACATCTTTCACCTGCCACCCTGCTCCACGACTAACACACGCATGCGTACACACTCGTACTGCCCCCCCACCCCCCCACAACATCACCGCCTCAGTATTGAATTTCAGCCTCCAGCAAGTCAGACTTTTTCCATTAGTTTCATTTGGGATAATTCCTGAGCTATAGGCACGCTTCCTGGCCAGCTGCCAACTGAATGCCAGAACACAAGGAAATTCTGTTTATTCCTCAAAAAAAATAATTGATTCTATCTTCCCTTTGCTGTTTATAAAGTTCACCAGAAAGGACCTTACATTTCTCACAGTGCTTCCATTCTTTTGTGATTGATAACTTAACACAGATATCAAAAACTGTTGCTTTCTCTCCAGTGATAAACAAACTACTTTCATATTCAGAGTTGAAAGGTGCTAAAAACTCACCAAATAGAAAAGGTATAAGAAGCTTTGAATATTCTCTTGAAACTCTTGCCAAATTAGTTTTTAAACTGATTTTCAAGAGAGAGAGAGAAGGATGGAAGGGGGGGGAAGGAGGGAGAGAGAGAGAGAGAGAGAGAGAGAGAGAGACACGCCTATTTGTTTTTCCACTCACCTGTGCATTCACTGGTTGTTTCTTATTTGTGCCCTGACCAGGGATCAAACCCACAACTTGGGCATATGGGGATGACATTCTAACTAACTGAGTTACCCAGCCAGGGTACTGCCAATTACTTTTTAAAATCCAAACCTTGGATAATATAATCAACTCTTCTCTATCAACAAAGCTGGGAGCAGGATGTGTGGTAATTCTGGAAGAAAATCTAGGCCATTATGCCATAAATTGGGTGAACAGTTCAAACTACAATATACTGCATCTCCTCACCTGGCCATATGAAGCGTAAGACTTAATGATTAATTTCAAGTCTGCCCCCTGATATTGGAGAATCTCCTCCTTCACAGGTCTGTCATTGGAGAAATTATCTGCATAGTGGAGACTCCCACTAAAAATGGTAGATGAGACCTGTCATCACTCAGATCCCAGAAGGGCAACATGTCAGAGACCAGGAAGGGGGCCAGGAGGGGTGGTTCTGCACAGAAGCACCATCAGCCCTGAGCAGTGGCCTGGGCTGGGGCATATGCGTGATGTGGGGTTGGGTGTGGCCAGACGAAGCCAAACCTACGCCTACTTAGGGTGCACAGGAACGCTGGCAGGGGTGGGGGGAAGAGGATATAGCTGCTGAAAAGGCCCCAGCAGAAGGAAGAACCTCCATGATGCAGGGTACTCTCTGTACCTCAGTGTTGACTGTTTTATATCATGTCACGTAAGGCAAGAAACAATATACAACACCCACCTAGCCTGGGTTCCTCACTGGAAGGAGGCACCTGGGAACATGGACTTGGGCAATAAAGAAGATCAGGAAAGACAGAGCAACATCTGTCTGATCCCAACAAAACCCATAAAGACCTTAATGTTATGGCAGCTGGACAGAGAGAACTCACTGCTGGAGTCCACGCTGTTGATCCTACCTGCTGGCCGCACTATGAGGTTCTGACCTATGACAACCTCTACAAGCTTCATGACAAATTTCGTGAGCTTCTGCTGGAACACCCTACGAAGCCCGAAGAACCCACTTATAAAAGAACTCAATGATGATATGCATCTATTGGAGAGAAGCCAGCAAAAGAACAAATCGATATGTCCCATAACATCTTGTTGGGACAAGGGATGTCTGAGGAAGCCTAAGAGGCCCATCTACGTCACTTAATTCTGCAGAGCTGTTATTTTTGCTGAAGCCACTATTTGTTTTGCCCACTTGCAATACTGAGTTTCTAGCCCTAGATATGTCCTATATTTGAGTCATCCTAGACAAAACACACCCTGAAACTGGGTACACAAACAATGAAATTAACCTTGAAATATGACTGTTACCCAGTGTGGGACCATACAGTACTAAGAAATGTCCAAACATTTGATAAGTCTGCAGTCAGTCCTCCGGACCAGCAATCCACCTGGCTGGGAGAGCCATGATAAGCTCTTGAGATATCAAGGTGGAAGAAAAAAATGAACATGCATTCTGGATCAGACAAAAAAACTTGGCATCCCGTCTACCAGCTGTATGACTTGACTAGTTTACTTAGCTTCTCTAAGATACAACTCTATATGGAATTAACAGTAGTTCCTAACAAGCAGATGATTGAATGATATGATATATACAAAGGGTTTAGCACAGCAAATGCTACCAAGTAAGTTTCTCATAAATGTCTTCTATTATTGTCAGTTTTAAGAGGTTTACAGAGTCTGGATAAATACTAAGGATGTTTCAGATACATCAGTTAATCAATCTTCCTCCATGTTGTCTGGTGTCCCCCCTCTATAATATTGTGGTCTCAGTAAGGCAGGGGTGGGGATCCCACTTGAACCTAGATGTCAACCTTAGCATAGCTTTGTTTCTCACATATGCCAGGTCCACCACAGGTCCCTTGGCACAGCCGAATCACACTGAGTTCCATCAACAGTGGCCTTTTAACAAGCAGTGATCTCTGAAGCAAAGAAATCATTCACTGTACTCAAGCTTCCTATTAATCTGAATTAACTGAGTTGGTGAATAAGGGCTTGGTGCTAGTCCCTTACAAGCTGAATGGCTTGGTCACGAGTGTTAAGTCCAAGCCTTGGTGACAATGTCATCCCTGAAACCTCATTACCCACCTATCAAGCCCACATTTCCATCACAAACCATCTCCTGAGACCTTAATTCCATGTCATGGTCAGCTAATGCCCAACAAATTATCCACTTAGATTAATTTTCTGTCAACAGGTAGTGCAGACCCTTATTCTAACAAATTATATATCCCATTTAGAGTCCTGCAGACTCTATTTAAATGACTCCCAATCAATAAACAAAGCATGCATGACACAACAGTTCATCTAGAAAGATGTCTCATTTATAGCACCTTACATGTTAAAAAGCAACAAAGTCAAAAGAACATCAGATTTAATTTTTTTGTCTTTCTGCCAGAAGGGGGTGAAAAGGTGAGGAGAAACGTGGAAAGAACTCATTCCTATCACAACATACAGTTTAAACATCTTACAATTTTATATGTCAGTTAAATCTCAATGAAGCTGAAATTAAAAAAATAAAATAAAAGCACCTCCCTCCTAAACCACAGATTAAATCCAGGAACTCTTAAACAAACCCAACTTAATTCCTCTCCTGCCTGACCGTTTGGGGAGAACAATTAAGTATTGTGAGTATTCTTCCAATTATTTGCAGCCAATGAAAGGTTCTGCTTGCTGATTCAACAGCCTTTATCAAGCTTTCAGTGATTCATTACTGTGGCTTGCAAGAAAACAACATGCTAGGTGAAAATTAAAGCAGAAAAGAAAAATCACATACTCATCAAAACAAAGAAGTGGAAATGAAAAGAGAAGGTGTGAAGCTTTTTGGGTCAAGTTGCAATTATTCCAGGTTCCAGGAAACTGCCTCTTGCTTTATCAGGATCTGTAACCCTAGTGTTTGGTAATTAACTAAAATAATCAAAGGACAGGGAAGGTCCGGAGAGCAGAGTGCAGATCTCTAACGCTGGCCTCTCCGAGCTTTCAATTCTGTCTCGGAAACATGTATCGGCTTCCTGGCCTCTGTGACAGAAGTTGTCCACTGTCTAGTGCCTTGCTGTTTTAGAGTACAGAAATATACATTTTAGACCTAATAAATATATGTTATTTATTTTCAATAATATTACAGAATCAATTTTGGAATAAATATAACTAGGATATAACTATAGATCTAGATATATAATTAAGCTATAAAATATAATTCAGATATTTAAATTAATTTTTTAAAAATCAGATGAATATATCCTGTACACAAACACACACACACAGAGGTGCATACATACCCTTAAAAAACACACTACAAGAATAATCTTGGCACTGTTGGCATTTGGGTTGAATCAACCTGTTGTGGGAGCTCTCCTGTGCATTTTAGGATGTTTACCAGCCTCTACCCACTAGATGCCAGGAGCACCACTCCCACCACATTGGTGGTAACAATCAAAAATGTCTCCAGACATTGCTAAATATCCCCAGGTAGGCAAAAGTGCCCCAAGTTGAGAATCACACCTCTATATAAAACATAACCCTAATTCCATTCCTAAAGACCTACCTAGCCCTTACTATCATCCAGACTGCACACTTTATGACAAAGAACACACCTACCGATATAAGCATGCTGGCACTTTTCTTTGTAAACAACAAAATCTGTCTTTGTTAGGTATGAAAAACATTAGCAGCTACCATATCACCGTCTTAACTGAATTAGAGCTTTGAAAAGTCGCTTTAAATGTAAACCATTAATTTTTTTTTTTTTTAAATATCCCATCACATTGCCCTGGCTGGTGTGGCTCCCTTGGTTGGAGTGTCATCCCTAACTGGAAGGTTGTGGGTTCGATCCCTGTGCTGAGTGTGTACCAGAGCCAACCAATTGACATTTCTTCCTCACACTGATGTTTCTCTCTCTCCCTTCCTTGGGTGAAAAAAATAAAAAATTTAAAAAAATCTCCGGTCACTTGAATCTCCCCAATGGTTCCTTAAAATTTTACTACTTGCTGTGAACTTAAACTGCTCTTTAAAAAAAAAAAAGTGTAGTCTTTATAAAAGAAAATGTATCGCTGAACTAGAATGATACAGCACTTTCATCCATCTCTGCTGAGGAAGATGTGAAGAGTCCAAATGCCCAAATCCGCGACAAGCCAGCTAAGGGCCACTGATGCCTGCCAGGCAGACCGGAAGCTGACAGCTGTGCAGATGACAGGCAAGATTCATGAAACTTCCCAGATTCCAAAGCAGACATGCCATGAACAACAGCACTTCATAGGAAACTGGAGCTTATCAGGAACAGAGTAAAGCCATGACAAATGTCTTGGGAAATTCAAGGTGACCTTCGCCTTCAGCAGTGATGCTCCCCCAGAAACCTATAAAAATGTCACTGAAACTAGTCTTTGAATCTTCTTCCCCAAAAGAATGCCTGCTATTTGCCTCTCACACAGGATGAATGTTCACTTGCTGTTACCACATTAACAATCAGAAGGACTGTGATTTTCCTTGTTGGGTTATAGGAGAATTTCTATTCCTTGTTCTAGTCGCTGGCAAAAATGGGTAATTCTTCCCCGGCTTGTATCACATGACCTAGACCTGCCCTTTGGGGAGAAGCAAATACACGTTCCCAAGGATCTCCACAAGATGCCACCCGCACCTCCTTCCGCATGATCTACTGCCAGCACCTCCATGTGAATGCTAGTTCCAGCTCTGGGTCCAAATCCTGGTCCTACCACTTCCCAGCTGTGCAAATTTGCGAAAATTACTTAACTTCTAAGACTCTGTATTCTTGTATGTAAAATGGAGAGAATGGTACCAACCGCATAAGACTCAAGATTAAACAAATGAATCCATGTAAAGAATTTAACACAGACCCAGCCCACCCATAGATCAATAAATTTAAACCAGATAAAAGAAAACGCAGATGACATGGAGACTGAACAGACAGCACACTGGTGAAGCCACTATGTTGAGTTCCATTTATATTCATATTGTAACCAAAGTCCCCCATGATATCAAATCCTAATTACATATTGTTATTTCCCCCTTGGACCACTGACTTGAGTTAGAGAACACTGCTGGAATAATTTTTTTTTCTTTAAAAGGTAATTTTGTCCTAAGCTGGAGAAGGTAAAGACAGGATACACCCAGTATTTTAAAATTAATAATAAGTAAGTAATTAACAAACTCCCAAAATTCTGCTTTCCTTGAGGACATAGCAATTCAGTTTCATCGAACATTTCATAATGACTGAAAGAAAACCCTTCAGGGTCTTTAACTCTTCTGAGGATGTCTCATTTCCTTGTCTCACATGCACACACCAATGCTAAAGATTCCCATTTAGGGATCTGGTGGAGGTTTAAGAGCCTGTGGGGATTTTAAGAGACTCAAGGGACACAACCTAAGTTTCAGTTCTGACCCCATCATTTGTGGTAGATTTTGGGTAAAGTAACCTAGTTCTCTGTGCCTCACGGTAAATAAAAGGAATCTACTTGGTATCTCAGAAACAAAGGAACATAAAGTTACAGTTCTGTTACGAGCTCGCTGAAACCCTTGAAAGGGGCCGTCCGCTTCGGAGCACAGCGGCTGAACACCGCACACAAACCCCAGGTGGGCAGGGCCTATGGAAGCCAAGCTAGAATGATTTTTGCTCCCGATTTTTGCTCTTAGAACTGATGACTCATGTATTCATTTTTTTAAATACCAGGAAATAACTATGGTAAAAAGACAGACGTACAACAAATGACCCTTCACAATGTGTGCAAAACAGCCCGACTTGCTTGCTCTCCAAAGTACTATATGATGGGATTTACTCCTAATTTCACAACCGAGAGCTCGTTTTATCATGTCTTTTTCTTCTGATGTTGACTTCGAAAAACAAGAAGAGATCCCATCTTTAAATGTTTGTGGAAAAGGTTCTCATGCCTTTGCAAAGAGAACCTTAAGTGAACATGAGTTTTAGGACCTAAAATACAGTAACCTACCAATCTGCCCAACGGCAAGAATGAAATTGTTACAGTCAAAAAACCACATTACTAAGAGAAACATCCAAGAATTCCAATGGTTCTCAAAGTCTGCAAAAATTAATGTCAGAATTTACATTCTGCACCTGACTTCATATTCTTGAAGCTGAAATTGGTCCTTTCTCAACTTTTGAGAGAATCCCTAGAGAATGACAATCTTTTAGAAATGCAGTACCAATGATTCACAGGACAGTGTTTTGATGAACCCATCCCATTCAAGGCAAAAACGTCTGAAAGTGTGGGGAGGATGCTAACTTTTCTTAAAAATCTGTAAGCAGTTCAGAAATACTGCCTCCTGAAGACTCTACTTCTGACAGCAAACAACACAGCTACTAGATGTAAAAGAACTAACAAAAAAACCCTCAAGCTACATGGCTTTGGTGAGATGCTTGGTTTCCAAAGGAGACTCAGAAGGTCAGCAACAGAATTAGAAGAGATCACCAAGAGTAAAGGTGTGTCATTAGAGGCCAAGGCTAAGGTCAATCACACCACAGAAATTCTCAATTGCTATGTATGGATGCAGAAATCGGACAGTGAAGAAGGCTGATGGGAAAAAGACTGATTTATCTGAAGTACTGGGTTGGAGGAGAGCTCTACAGATACCCTGAACTGCCAGAGAAACCGAAAGGTGAGTCACTTGATCAAATTAAGTCTGAAACATCGCTGGAGTCAAAAATGCCAAACCGAAGCTATTCTACTTTGGGCATATTGTGAGAATATAGGGTTCTTTGGAAAAGACAGTAATGCTGGGAAAAATAGAAGGCAGCAGGAAAAGAAGACAACCAGATATGAGATGCACTAACTCCATTTAATTGCCAAAAGGTAGCAAGATCAGAGATCCAGGGTGGGGACAGAAAGCGCCCAGGAGATGGGCAGGGAAACTGGCCCTACATGTAAAAGTGGTTCAGACAGCATCCTAGGACTGGGGCAAGGGGCTGGTCCAGTTCCTGGCTGATCACATGGATAGAAGCTGTCGTGCCTACTCTGGCTTCTCTTGTCACACCTCTCACCTGATGACCCCTTCACCACTGCCACCACTATATGTCTGACTCAAGTCAGAGCACTTAAAATGGCCTTAGGAGTTTTGGTTTACATCAAAGAAATCCCCTTTCCATTCAGTCCTGATAAGATACTGATGGATGACAGGAATATCTCATTGCATCGTTGTTCAGTATTCCAAGGAGTCTTGGCTCTAGAGAGCTCCAACATCCATTTGCTCACCCGACTAGCCCACATGGGGCTGTAACATTTTAGGGCTGTCACATCGACAGTACTAACCAGGCAAAAGTCATTTCATTTCATGAAGTTCCTGTCTCAGGGAAAGAGGTCAGGAATAGGAATCTGTAGGACGGCACCATGATAAACAAGAATTCTAATGCACCAGGTCTGAGTGAATCTACCTCAAAAGACCTGGTACACAGTCGCAAATCAAAAAAATTACTTGACCACAACATTTAAATTTACTATAAGGGGTAAACAAGGAGGGCCATGAGATTCTGGATTCTTAACAACTATGGGTCAAAAAAGAGTGTTTTATTATGCAAATGCTTGTTAGCCTCAGAATGATAGTGATGTCAAGGATTAAATGAGTGCCATAAAAATGGAACACTACTCAGCAGTAAAATGGAACAAACTATCCGTGCACGCAGTAACATGGATAGGTCTGAAGGGTAATGAGTGATAAAATTTCAGCTCAGAAGGTTTATGTACTGTCTGATTCATTTACATAACACTCACAAGTGGCAAACTTAGAGAGGACAGGTTAGTAGTTACTAAAGACTAGGGGAATGTGGGAGTGTTTCTCACGGGGTAGCTCGAAGCGTGGAGAGTTCGGTATTAGGATCATGCTGGTGGTTACACAAACCACTATATGTGAAAATACTGAAGTGTATATGAAAACAGGTGAAATCTAAACGAGGTTTGTAGATTGTACCGATATCAATTTCCTGGTTTTTATATGATACTATTTTTACATAAGATGTCACCACCAAGGAAGCTGGGTGACAGGTACACAGGACCTCGCTACACTAAATATTCTAGCAACTTCTGAGGGTTTGTGTTTTTGTTGTGTTTTTTTTTAAGTATCCCAGAATAAAACTGTAGGGGGAGCGGGCAGGAGATATAACTTAGCTCAATGTGTTCTCATCTTTAAAAGAATATGAGCTTCTTTTTCCTACTAGGGAATAACGGTCAGTTTCATTACTCAGTACAGTGTCATATGTTTCTCTGCTGCCCTAGGGGACAGGATCTGAAAGGGAATCTGGGGAGTGAGGTAAAACACCAGAAGGGCGACCAACAAAAGCCTGGGGCAGAGGGTACAGCTGGACACAAGTATTCTAACCAGACCAAACAACTTAACACATGACTTGGATGATAAACAATGACTTAAGAGTTTGGGTCCTAAATAGAATAAAACTTCAACACTAATTACTGTGTGCTGCCCATCACCCAAAGAGATGGAAAGCAATCAGGAATCCATAGAAATGAGGAGGAGTAAAAAATGCACTAGGGAGATCATATTTAAGCTGTGGCCATAGAAGTATGGACACAGCACCAGGTTTCTCAATTGGAGCTACTCTGTACTCTCTTCCTCTCCAGGGGACATCTGCAATATCTGGAGACATTTTCTGTTGTCACAACTGAGGACGGTGAGTCCTATTAGCATCAAGTGATTAGAGTCCAGGGATACTGCCCAACATACCATAAACACACAAGACAGCCCCCAACTATAAAGATTGATCCGACCAAAAATGTCAATAGTGACAAGGTTTAGAAGGTCTAGAAAGAGAGCACACTTGTCCACATCTGAAAATCCGAGGCTGAACACTACCAAAGGGCTGGGCACCTTGTCCCTTATTCCACATCATTAGAAGAACAAAATGTGGAAGGAAATAAAGGAAGGCAAATCTGCATAAAATGACACCATCATAAAAGATGTAGTGTTATTTGCACCTAGCACTCAACACTTCTATTTCAGAGTTTATGGAAAGATTTCCTGTGGGAAATTAAAATAAGCCTTAAAATTGAACATACACACACGCACACATAGACACACACAGCGTGTTGCATGTCGCCCAAATCCCCACAGTTAGAACACCACCACATTACTGTTGTGGCCCAGGGTTAACTCCCAAGGATATTTACAAAGCAAAGGAATGAGAATTAAAAAAAAGGAAAATCCATAGGCATGATACCCTAACAAATGGCCAGTGGCTCCCCACGCAGCACAGGGCTGCATCCTGTGTGTGCGCTTTGGCCTTAAATGAACATTAGCAACCGCACTGGGATTTCCTGGGGGCCAGACATAAATCTACAGCCCTGCTATTAACTTCAGAAGAACGCCTCTCTCCTCCATTCAGACAGTGGACCCAGAAATTGAGTATTAAATGCTAACGTCCTCTGTGAAACAGTGCATGTCATTAAGAGTCTAACAAGAGTTACGAAATCCCTCTTACCATAAATACATCACGACAGGGTGTTTCAGCTGAGCCTGCAGTAAGCTGTGCTAACACATCTCGAAAACTTTTGCTGCCAAATAGTGTACGTAAAAATGTTCAAAATCCTTCTCATCAAACATCACTCCCAGAAAATGGCATCCTCAAGAAATAATCAGACAAGCATGCAATGACATGGGTACAAGAAAGTCTGTGTGCTATCTTCTATAAAAACCCACTAGAAACCACCTAAAATGGTCATACAAATGATGATGCATGTCCAGGAGGAAGGGGCAGAGCCACTCCAAGAACTGGACACCGAGAACCCCTGCCTTGGGCTGCAGACTTCAGAGTGCCCTGTATATCACGAAGGCAAGAAATAAATAAATAAATAAAAGGTAACTAAGCAGAAGTTCTTCCAAAAACAAATCGTGGTTGTGGGTGAAAATAATATTATTAATTTTGAATTTGCAGTAAGTGGCAGTTATTTGATATGAACTATTGCTTACCATTAATAATATTAACAAAAGCTTCCCCAAATTCCATACAGAATTAATTTGGCCACTGCACTTTAAAAATATGTTTTTAAAAATATTACAGAAAAGGTTCCTTAATCAAAAAGGAGCAAAAATGAAGCATGCAACAAAATTCATATTTCAAGAAAATATTTAAAAATCAGGTCAAGGAAATAAAAACATTTGTATGACCAGGAAGGAAAAAAATTCACACACACACACACACACACACACACACACAATCCCCAATCCTATTTTTATGAAGCGTATTTTATGGCCAAGGTGCATTAAGGTATAACCTCAGCTGAAAATAGGTTTTTAAAGAATTAACTTCTGTGTTTGGTTTTCTTTATCGTGTGCACAACACTGAAAGGTCTGAGAAACAATTTAAGAAATATTTAATGAGCCTAGAGGTTGTTTTCAGAAGTGATGATGCCCTGGCTGGTGTGACTCAGTGGACTGAGCACTGGCCTGCAAACCAAGAGGTCATGGGCTCAATTCCCCATCAGGGCACATGTCTTGAGTTGCAGGTCAGGTCCCTAGCTGGGGGCGTGTAAGACTCAGCCAATTGATGTTTCTCTCCCTTTCTCCCTCCCTTCCCCTCTCTCTAAAAATAAATAAATAAAAATCTTTTTTAAAAAATGGTGAGATTCACAGTATCAGTGACATAATAAAATTACAAAATCATGTACATCCTGCAATACCAACAATTGATCATATTCAATCCTGATCCCTTTTAAATCTAAATATTGCTGTGTGCGTGTTGTTGACAGTGCCAGTAACTGATGTCCAGTCCCAGCAAAGCAGGCCTACTCCAGGCTGAAATGAATGAAAAAAAGGAAACCCGAGGAGCACAGTGACTCCAGAAAGGTTTTCTGCTTTGGTGTTACTACCAATAAAACATGAATTACCGTGAAAATCATGACTAATAACCATAAAATCAGTGATTCTGCTGAAATATGGGCAAGAAAAATAGATTTATAAAAATATATAATGGAGTATATGTCAATTACTCATGCAAACATCACTGACCCATCAAAAGGACACCGAGACGTGTACAACTATAATTATCTTCATTCATCATTGATAGGCTGCTGACTTTCAGCAGGAAAAACCCTCACTTTAAAATTTTTTCAGTTGTGTCCTAATGAAGACATATTTGTCAAGGCAGGAGAATAGAGCAGATTTTCTTTACCAGTCTGTGAGCCTGTTTATAACTTTTAAATATTTAGATATATGTGATACAGGGTCTGCGTTTGTACTCTTGCCCCCACCCTAAAAATGACAAGGGTTGCAGGCACACACGCAAGTTTCCCAACATTTAAAGCTCTTCTCAATCAATTCCTAAGGGAACATTACGGGCGTGCTCTCACGCCAACATATACGGAGGCACAGAAAGCAAGCACCACAAACATCCAGAGTAGGAGGACCCAGGGAGTTTTTGTCTTCTGCTTAGGGTCTTTTCTAAACTTGGTGCGTCTTTGCAGAATTAAGGGGAAAAATGGTTTAAGAATGACTAAGAAAAGTAATACAGCAAACCTATGCTTATCAAAAGCTTTTCTTTTTTTTGCAAGAACACTTCTAATTCTAAATCTATTCCTAGGAACGTAATGTAAGAATCTATGAAGCCAATAAAACCCCAAAATGCACGGTAGGCCACACACATCAGCACACAGTCTGCCAGATAAAACCTCTTAACAGAAACCATGAGCAGAGTGAAGTCCACCTTTCTCCACAACCTCATGGGCACTACTCACGTTATTAACTGACCCCCCTTAAAAATGACATTTGAAAAAATTATGGGATTATTTCAGGACCCAATGCTGGGTAAGAGACCAAGAAAACAAGCTACATTCCAGTATCGCCATATGTTGTGCTATCTTGGCCTCTAAAACAGACAGTAAAGACAAGCATGCCTACCCAAAAGAGCAAAAATTCAACCTTGCCTACCTTTTCTAACATGAGTACCTATTTTTTAAATTAGCACAATGTAAAATGCTTTTACACAGAAGGAATCTTAATCCTGAAAGCAGCTCCTGAAGCCTGGGCGAAGGCGGAGGGATGAAGCACGCAGCTCCGCACGCTGTTCCCTGGCTCTGCCGCAAGACCGCCAATGCCTTGTCCTGCAGCGGCCGAGTCAGAGGATGTGCAGTCTCGTGACATGAGATGCTACACTGAAATTGAGGGCTGAAGTTTCTTATTTTCGGCCTAGTGGAGGCATTTTCCAAAAGAGCTATTAGCAAGTAAGCAAAATATGTTATTCAAGGAAGGATCTTTGAGAAACATTCCTCTCTGCTGTCATGATCACTCCACGAGTGTTAAGCTAACAAGTACAACCCAACCGACAGGGAGAAGCGCCGGGAAAGTAGCCAACATCTTTACTCGAAAGAGAAGATTCCCTCCGAAAACCTCAAACAGGAGTACTCCAATAATTGAGCATTAGAACTGGCGAGAAAAATGAGTTATTCAACCCTTTCTTTTAATAAAATAAACATTTCTTAAAAACCCAGTTCTCTAAGTATCTTCTTATACAAATCTTCCTACCATTCTCATGAGGCTGGGGCCAACAGCTTTGGAAAGCACATTTTACAAAGAAAGGGAGGATACTTTTCTTTCCTAAGTAAAGTACAAACCACGTAAAAATTAGTGGCCTGTTCAAAAGTGATTCACATTTTCCTGCTGGGTTTGCAGTTTCTGGGGTGTGGACCACTGTTTCCCCAAATTCCCACGCTATTTTCAACTTAAAAATCATTTACGAACTGCCTACTGTATATGGCACTTCATCAAAGAGTCTGGAAATGATGACGCAAGCACGAGGTTAATGACACCAACAGGCTGTGAAGAACACAGAGACTCTGGAGACAGCTTGTCTGGATTCAAACCCTGGTTGTCATTTTCTAGCTGTGTGACACTGGGCCAATACTTGACCTCTCTGTGCCCCACTTTCCTCCTCTTTGGAGCTTTACTCCCAGGGTTGTTAAATGGACTAAAGGAGTTATTGAATGTAAAGTGTTCAGGAACATGCAGGGCCCATAGAGGGCACTCGATAAACATTAGCCACTGTCTTCGAAGAATTCTTAAATGCTTCGTAATTAATGAAAAAGATTATGAGCATCTCCCCTCCCTCCATAAAAAAAAAGTCTGTACTTGAGGGGAAAATAACAGCTATATATACAAGGGTAGAATCCCATCCTTAAGGACCTTTCGGTGCAAATGAGGTACTAAAACCTGTAAATGGGATATTTAACCTCTTAAGGCACCGTTTACTCATTTGAGAAGGGAGGAGGGTATGTAAAGCCTCTAGCTAACAGGAGTAAATTCCTAAGATGACCAGGACAGAAAGACAGAGCCAAGTTCAGAGGAAAAAGAGGTAGGGGTCACCATGAACCAGACCTGTCAGAGAGCGTGGCATGCATAAGGGTACGGGCTAGGGCTGGTAAGAGCCCCGGGAGTCAAATTCATGAAGTAGAAAGAATGGAGAGTTGCAAGATCAGAGGGCCTGGAAAGGTGGACTCTGGAACGTGAACTTTATTCTGTAAGCAGTATGGACATGGGGTAGAGAAAATTATGGAAATATAAAATCTACCAGAAGTGTACCAGTTGAAAGGGAGCAAATGAATAATTGCAATCCAGCACAAGAAATGATACCGGGGAGCAGCTCTAATGCCAAGATGTCCCTGCACCGTTAAGAACTGGGACTTCACTCACCACTGGAGGGCCACTCATTTTTAATTTCTCAGTTACTCTAACTACACCCTTATTTTTACTCCCCTACCTACAACGTGACAAGTGCTTTGTTAATCTTATTTGGAATTCACTTAATAATCATGCAAGTCAACACTATTATACCCACTTACAGATCAGAGAACTAAAGGCCAGGAAGGCTGGGTAATCTGGCCAAGCTCCCGCCGGAGGGAAGGTACATCCAGGCACAGCGTTTCTGTGCTCCTAACATGAGCCGCTTTTCCCTCCACCTAGGGGCCTGTAGGCAGGGGAAGTCTTGCCAAGCTTAAGGCAGACTTCACAGATTCTCATTCTTGAATGTTCCCTGCAAATTAACGGCATGAAAATGTTACACAGCAGTTATGCTGAATGCAAAATTTTGAAACCCATTAACAGTAAGGTGCCCTCCCTGCCAATCTCACTGGAAGAGCACGTTCAAGGCGCAGATCCTTACAGGCGACCCCACTTAAAGCGAGTAGAGCTGAAAATGCAAACAGCTTGCTCCCTTCACATTAACCGCTGTGGATATACGAAGGCCCTGCCCACACTGCGTTGCGCCTGACTTTTGAGAGATGACAGCAAGAACAGCATGCTACACAACATGGGGGGAGCAGTCTTTCCCTGCCCGCCCTGGCCGGGGGGATCAGGGCACAGCAACTGTCCTGCTTGCAGCTGTTCCTGGGGCTTTGCTGTTCCCAATGTGACAGAAGCAAAAAAATGTACTTGACAATAGAAATCTTTGCAGAGTGTACAGAAAAGGCAAGACATTACAACTCCATTGTGAGAAAAAAAGCAAATGCTCTGTTTCTATTATTACAGTCGTCCAAAGGGCAGGTTTCAGGATTTGGTGGGACAAGGAAGTCCTCAGTGCTTCCCTTTCGCCTGGGAGAGATGATTCGGGGGAAGGGAAGGAGCTGCCAAAAATAAGTCTTAAATTTTTTTTCAACCACATCGAATATTAATAAGCTCTAAAACAACAACAACAAAAAAAACACTATTAAAAAAAAGAGGATGAAGAACTCTTCCCCCCCCAGTTTAAAAAGCTAGTTGAGTCCTGAGTGGTGTGGCTCAGTAGGTTGGGTGTCATCCCACAAAGCAAAGGGTCACCAGCTCAATTTCCAGTCAAGGCACATGCCTGGGTTGCAGTTCGATCCCCAGTCAGTCAGAGCACATACGAGAGGCATCTGATAGATGTTTCTTTCTCACATCAATGTTTCTCTCCCTCTTTCTCCCTCCCTTCCCCTCTCTCTAAAAATAAATAAATAAAATCTTAATAATAATAATAATAGCAACAACAACAATAAAGAAGTTAGCTGAACAACTTCAGGTAACAATCAAACCCAAGATCCTATCCCAAATACCGGAAAGGAGGACGGTGTTTCCACTTATCATCTTTGGAGCTGAGTTTGTAACTACACACAGTGAACCAGGCTGTAAATAGTGGAAAACATTCCAGCTGTGCCTAACAACCTATCCCTTAAAACATTAATACCTGCTTCTTATATCTGGATTTTTGAATATATGTGTACATTTTACATATTCTTAAAAAGCAAAGCATTTATACTTGTCCTATTAATAATCCTCAAAAGGTCTTTTGCTTGAACAACCATTATGCCCCACCTATTCCTGAAATAGAAAACAGAAAAGTCAAGCTCATTTATGAATTCAACTGGTAGGCACTTACAGCCCCTCCAGTGTTCTAAGCACTGTACTTGGCCCTGGAGACGTGGAAACAGCATCTACTTCAAAATATCAACAGCATGTTTGCACAGTGTGGTCTTGCCACTTTGCTGGTTGAGACTTTTCTGCTTTTTAAAATTACTTTGGTTACAGACATAGCAAATCTTAGTTGCTGCCTGAAGTTAACTTTTTAACAACTTACCTCCGAATGCTAAAAAAACAAGGTTTCCCAAAAGTGCACACACAATTTACTTAAGAAAAGCCATAAAAATCTAAGGCAGGCCATGAAGAAACAAACTCCGTTGGGGAGTGTAGGGTGCTCCATTTCTCCAATTCTGGGGTACATTTAGAAGTCAGTAGCCATGAGCTGAGGGACATAAACCTCACAAGCTTCCAGCTGGCCTGGCCGGTAGGAAGATGTCTGATGCTATAATACTCAAAAGCAGGCACTTACAGGCAAGGCATGCAGCATAGGAATTCATTCCCCAAGGCAACTGCCTCATGGGTCTAGCTCAGTGGTTCTCAATTGGCAGTGCTTTTGCTCCCTGTAGGTCATTTGGCAATGTCTGCAGACATTTTAGTTGTCACAACTTGGGGGCTCTTCTAGCATCTAGTGGGTAGAGCCCACAGATGCTGCTCAACATCCTACAAGTCACAGAACAGTCCCTCCTCCCTTAAAACAAAGAATGAACTGGCCCAAAATGATAGGGTATCCAGTTTGAGAAACACTGGCCCCACTCTAAGTAGCAGCTGTTGGTCTCAGGTAACTCCTATTTCATTATTATCTGGCCATTCGGACATGAAGCTAATACATACAATATCTGGTTCAATGTTTATTTTTTTCCCCTCGATTGTTAGTTTTGGCTTCAAATTGTTATTCAACAAGCAACAAGTCATTATGCCTAAATTACAATGGGAAAAGTTACTGAAGAACAAGCTGCCATTTAGTGATAAGGGGACCTTACAATTTTGCTGTCCTTGGAAATATATCACTTCTATACTTTGTTTTTACTCTCACAGGACATAAGATTTTCTGCACTGGACAGTGTAACAAAAGGATACTCTGTTATAAGACACTAAAGTGAGAGACAGGATCTACGTTAGGAGTTTGTCTTCACTTAAAACAGTACTGTATGGTCACCCTGACTGTCTCCGCTGGCCTCCACCTTAGGGGCAGAATCTTGACGGCTGATTAGAAACACATCGCAAGACTGAAAGTATAATTTTAGATAACAACAAATTTCCCCAAAATGGTAATTTCCACCAGCAACAGAGGAAAAAGGATCTGGGTTCTATAACAAGCTCTTCAACCTTGGGCAAATGACTTAACATCTTTGGATTAAAATTTTTCATCTAGGCAATGAAGGGGATGGAATAGATGACTGCTAAAGGCCAAGTTCAATATTATATTAATCACTGAAATAAAACCCAACAACCAATTTGTGTGTGTGTGTGTGTGTGTTTGATTTTTTACACTGAACCAAGATATAGTGTAAGGAAAAAGTTACTCAGAATGTGAGGGGCAGGTTGCAGCTGTCCCATGTTACCCTGCAGTTCCCCCCACTTGCACTAGGGGGAAGAGTTCTCCCCAAGGGGAGGCCACGACCCTGCGAAGTCCATAGACAGGCTTCATGGGGACTGGGACCCAAAAAACATATTACAAATTCTATGTCTCATCAGATTTCCCAGTGGACCCCGAACACAAAAAAACAAAATAAAGCCAAAAAAGAGTTAAGAATTAGTGTCCTGCAGGCAGAGCTTAGGTTTTCTTACAGAACACAGGGCATCAAACACAGCTCACTGGTCTTTCATCATTGGTTAACCTGCAACTCCCGCAAAAAGTTCTGGTGCCTTCTTACAGACATGAAGTTCTACAGATTAGAACATGCGGCAGTCTCACAATTATAGATTTCATTCTTTTTCAAAAAAAAGTAAAAATAAGTATTAATGCATGATTAATTCCTTTCCAGCCCACTTCTCACAGAGAATGTGGGTATCACATGTGAGACGCCACTTTGAAAAAAACTAGATATCACCATTACACAAGAATATATTAATCACTTTTGCCATTATAAATAGTTGTCTAAGTGGGCATCTAGAAAGAAGAATGACTTGAAATATTATACCCAGTTAAGTCTGATAAAACAAGTTGGCGAAAAGAGAGGCAAACCCTCAGCAATCTAATTTGCTGGAACATTCCCAAACTGTCCTGGATTCACAAAACACCCGTTGGTTTTCAATGAAAGTCACATCAGACTCCCTTAAGTCAACTAAGTTTACTCTGAGCCACTTCAGACCTCAAACTTAAACAGAATTTATTAAATAAACACAACCAAGAAAGGAAAAGGAGCCAAGAAACCACAGTAACTCTGGATCCCGGGAGGGGCGGGGGGAGAAAGGGGTGGGGGTTCAAGTCAACGATTTCAAGTAACTGTGATGTCCTGCCCTCAATGACCCTAAAAGGGGCATCAGTTTAATCTTTTAAAATAGCCATGGCTTGCCCTAAACGATTTCCTTTACATTCAAATTCAAAATCTGCCAAAGACAATAAATACATGATCTTTTGATCTCACCTTCTAGAATCATCTCAAACTCTAAAAGAGCACTTCTTGGTGAGAACTAGAAGCTAGACTCCAAAGGTCCGGCGGACAGAGAACTCGGTGAATGATTAAACCCTCGCCTTCCCCGCTCACACTTCATTAAGCCGTCTCCTCTGGAAGTGTTTGCACCCCTCTCACAGGAAGCCGGCACGTTTTGCAAAGGAAATACCAGACCTTCCTTGGAGAAAGGCACGTCCCAGTTGAACATTTTATTGGGCTTCCTACACCCAGGCAGTCGGGCAAGCAGATGCCCTGGCCGGGTCCCGACTCCCGCCGCCTCATCTCACGCGGGCGCCGCAGGGACACCGGTGAGCCAGGCACCCACGCAAAAGGAAGCTCACCTTCATACCTCCTGGGACAAAGTGGAAGCGCGGGGCAAAACAAGACCTGCCTCGGCTTACTCATCCAGAGGCTCCCCCGGGATAAGGGGGGGAGGGGTTGATTTCAGGCAACTCCCGTGAAGTTTCGCCCTCTCGGGCTTAGGGAAGGGACCAGACGGGCGCGCTGCACCGTGGGCAGATCCCTCCCTCCAGGGCATCGACACCAAAGAGGTCCAGGCAGGAAGGGAGCACGCGCCGGGATCACGGAAAGCAGCCCGAGCGGGGCCGCGAACACACTCACCTCGGGGAAGAAGTTGTCCATTGTTCCAGTGAGTTCCCCAACTTGCCCAAGTCGGGCGTCCAGCTCGCGGAAGTCAACCCAGCAGACAGTCCGGGGAAACCATGCGTGTCACGGCGCGACTCCTAGGAACTCGAGCCTGCGAGCCTCCCCCGCTGCCATCGCCTTATCCCTTCTCGTCTTTCGCACCTTTTGTTTGCCCAAACCCAATTCTCAACTCATCCGTCCCAAACGCAGCCTTTGTCTCCTCTTCTTCCAAGTTTTTCACTTCTGGGAGCAGCGCAAGCGAGCGGAGAACAGCTGGTGGCACATTCTTCCCCCAGGCTCGGGGGGGGAGGGCGGCGGGGGCCTGGGAGTGTGCCCCCTCCCTCTGAGTTGGGGCCGGAGGCGCTGAGCGCCGGTAGGCGGACAGCGGCCACAAAGCGAGCCCCAAGTCGTTCTCCCCGCGCGAGCGCGCCGCGCTGAGTATTCGGGCGCCGCGGCTCAGCCGGCTCACCGCAGCTAAGAGTCTGGCAGACAGGAACACACGCCCCTCCCCGCTCCGCTCACCCGACCACGCCCACTAGCCCGCCTTGTCCCGCCCCACCAGGAGCCCAGCCCTCAGCCAACCCCGCCCCGTGCTTCCGCAAGGTCCGGCGCAGCCCGGGCGGTGCGCCCCGCCCCGCCCCGCCCCGCCCCACCTACCACACAGTCCGGCCCACTCAGCGCCTAGGCAGCCCCCGGCTTTGCAGCGGGCAGGGAAGGCGGGGTCCAAGCAGCTCCACTCCTGTCCTGGCCTCCCCACCAAGGGGCGGGCCGGGGGAGTCGACTCTTCCCTTTGGTGATAGAGACCAAATAGTCCCCGGGAAGGAGGGGTGCGGGGGGATTCTTTTGTGCCTTTGATCTCTAGCGGACCCTGGAACCCGCTCAACACGGATCTCATTAATGCAGCTCGCCAGATGAGCGACCCCGGGGAAGGAAGCGCGGTCCGCGGAGCTGCCCCGGCTGTTGGGCCAGATCAAAGCGGAGGACGGAGGCTGATCAGAATTTCTGGAAGCCGCCTTCCCGTGTTGAGTTTCTCTCCTGCCGTCAGGTTAACAGACGTTTTCATAGCCGCGGGGAATAGTAGTTTTGTAAACTAGAAGAGGGAGTGGCCAATGGCACCTTTAAAATTGTAACCTTTTCCTGGGACCTAAAGGAAACAGATAAAGTCAGATAAATGAAGAATCAAACCCACTTGGTAGTGAGTCCTGGTTTCCTCCACGGTAGGTCTTCAAACTTCAGCGTGCACAGGATACACTTGGGAATCTTGTTAAAATGCAGATGGGAATTCAGTGGGGTGAGCACTGACAATCTGCATCTTTAACAAGCCCTCAAAGGGTGGCACCTGGTCCTGTGCAGGTCTGCAAATTGTTTGGAGTCTGCCTGTAACAGGTAGAGAAACGCAGAACAAAGGCTTGGAAACTTTTGTAACAATTTAAAAATGCCACGACATCCAAGTGCATGATCAGTGGGCTCTTTGAAAAGGTATAAACCAGTTCGGGTGTTGTCAGACTGGGTCGTGGTGAGTCATAAACCTGGCACAGCAGAGATCTTGTATTGGTACCTAGCAGATCGGAAACAAAACGACTGGTTCTTCACCACAAATAGTTTAAGACGCGCTCTCTAGGGTATTTGCCAACTGCTACTCATCCTTTAAAACTCACGCCAGAAAGTCACATCTTCCAGAGGAAGCCTACCCAGAGATGCCAAGCCACTCATCCCGCTTCCAGCGCCACCTAACCACAGGTGTGGCTTATTCCTAAGACTGTTGAGGAAACTACATCATGTTGTAAGGGGCTTTTTAATGGTGTCCTACCCATCTTCAGTTGGGAAAATGGAAGCTCCTTAAGGGAGGGAACTGTACTTTAAAATTTGTATTCTCTGTCTTTCTCAAAGAATGAATGAATCCTTGTGTGAAAATCCAAGCATGTTTGTAACCTATCTCAGAGCAGCCCTCCAACATTAATATCATTTATGCACTCCACCAGCTTTTGGAAAGAGTCAAGAAGTAAATTAGTGATATTGTGTTACGCCGTTGCCCTGTTTCACAGGTTTACAAACTTAAGCCATTAAAGATTGTGTCCCATATTGCAAGGAAAGTTAAGATAGAGCCAGGATAAATACCAGCAATCCCAGGCACCAGCCCAATGAGTCCTGCTGCCACCAGTGTTCAGATATGGCAGCAGAACAATTACAGGCATTATGGTATTAATCTGTACAGAACATCTTGCAAGAGAAATTACCAGGCAGCTTGTTCAAGTGAGTGTGTGGGTGTGATGTGGTTCCCAGCATCAGCTGGGGCACTGATTATGTCTTGGGCTACCTTGGCCAAGACATTTTCCAATGTTGGCTCATCATTTGTAGCGGATATACCACACTAATATAACATGTTAGTAATAGAGGAAACTAGGGAGAGTGGGCAGTGAGGGGGTAAATGAACACCTTCCCCTCAATTTTTATGTAAGCCTAAAAGTACCCCCAAAAGTCTAATTTTTAAGTCTCTTTCCTGTTCATTAAGAAGATATAGTTAATTCCCCCCCCGCCCCAACTTAACTCATAGGAAGAATTGCGAGCCAGATCCAATGCAGAAGAGTGGAACTTTACTGAATTATTATAATTCTTTAAAAAGTTTATACCACCTTTTCAAAATCCCCTGGAACTGTTGTTAAAAAAGAGAAAACCAAAACATGATTCTTAATCCCAGGGGTGTGGGCTGGGTGCCCAATAATCTGCATTTTAGTAAGCACCCAAGCAGGTGATTCTTAGTGTAAGAATCGCTGGTTTAGGTTATCAGAATTCATTGGGTTTTCCTTATAAATGCACATTCCCAAAAAAGGAGTAAAGATAAACTGAGCAGTAAGACTATTTGCTGAACAAATAGCAAAGTGCATGTTATCTGAAGCACTCTAAATAAGATACCTAACTTTCACATATTTGGGGTTGAATCAGTTGTTTAAAAGGACTGTATTAAACTTACAAGGGCTTTGTCAAAAGTAGGCAAACAAGGGAAATCATTTTAAATCACTAGATTTCTAAGAATATCCACTTTTGTTACCATTTTTAAAAAGTGCTTCCTTTCAAGGATCTGTGTAACCTATTGGTGAGAGCTGTTTGGGCTGAAACAGTTGAACGCTGCCCGCTGAGAACTAACAGAGGCTCAAGAATGCTAATGCTCTCATGCAAAGTTGCTTCTCAGTTATCCTACTTACTTCTCAAAGAAATGGAGTGTTATATTTTCTCTTTAAAACATCAAAAAAGCTTCAATTACATTCTTTTATTTAGCTGTCTAAATTAATGAACAATCGACAAAAATTTAATACAGATGGGACCATTTTGCCACTTTAAGGGGGAATTATGTATGCATATATGAGTGAAGTACTATAATCTTCCTGTTTTTGTTTTCCAGCATGTGTTTCTTTTTAGTTGAAATGTGTTGTCTTAACTTCCTTTGTGATTTCAAATTGAGTTCCTTTGTTGTTATTCTGTTGCTTTTTAGCAGTTCCTAATCTGGGTGTGTTTAATGTGTAGAGTCTTTTCCATTACCTTTGTTTTTATAAAATACTCACCTCTAATTGCTCCAGTCAGAGTAATGGTTTAATTACTAGTTACGGAAAGGAAAAGTTCTGAAAGTATCTTTCACACAAATTAGAAGTTAATAACTGACACAACTATAAAATACTGTTTTTCATGCCTAACAACATTTCATCCTTTCAGGTCACTTATAGTCCTGGAAGTTTAAAAAGTCACACGTTTGCCTTTTGAACAAACAAAAATTAAGACAATTTTAAATGTTCTTTAAATTTTTAGACAAGCATTCCTTTTATTTCTCATAACCTGTGATTCAGAAATCCTGAAGGATGGTGTTTTTGTGTGAAACGGCAAATGATTGTGAAAGATTTCTATAGAAAGAATAAAATTGGGGGATAGGGATATTAGAAATGCTTCATGCTGTAATGGAATTAAACAAGTACAAAAGTATAGGAATAAAGCAGGAATAAGATGCTCAAAAAACTAATTTGCTAGCAGTCATTTTTCTAAACAAGATGGGATAGAGCCAGGAGGGAATTTACCTCATCTGGGAGCACTCAATGGACAGTTGATTCTGACTAAATCCCAATCACTTCACAACTACAAGAATGCTTTCTAAATTGAGATCCTATACAAATGTGGAATGTTGTTTTCATAAATTGATCCATTTCCATTTAAAGTGGTTGGTCCCGGTCTTGCTGATTATGATAAACAAATGGTATAAATCCTGGAAACACTTGGTGATGATGTATTCTGCCCCATTGGACTATGACCCACAGCTCCCTTCTCTCTCAATTTCTTTGTATCTTCATGCCCCTACTCTTCTCTTACAGTGGCTGTGAGGCTGACTTTCCAGTTACCATCTCTCCCCCTCTGTTGTTACTGTTGATAATGTTCCCTGCTTCCAAACCTTGTGCCCTCACTTTTTCCTCCCGCTTCCTGCATCTTCCTGCTCACGTTATCCGAGCCAATAAATGTGATTGTACCTGTTCAACTCGAAAACAGCTGTTTTTTAAATTCAATTGCTCCCTACACTGTTGAGTCATCTCTCTTTAAAACCCTAACTTCTCACTGTCTACACTTCATCTCCAAGCAGTCAACTCTTAAACTACTTACAGTCGGAGTTTTGCCGTTCACCCCACTCTTTTAAAGATGACCATGACCTCAAAATAATCAAATTCAATAGCCTGTTCTCAAATTTCATCCTCCTTGACATTGCTCCTCTTATGAAACTGTCTAACTTCTTAGCTCCCAGGGCCAGCTGCAAGGGTGTGTGAACTGTAGAGTTAGTTGCACGGGCTTGGAAGGTGCCCCGTTCTTGGTTTAATACTCAGTTATGTTGTCTTAAAGTTCTTCCTGACTTTTGATCAAAGGGTCCTGCTTTTCTATTCTGCACTAAATCCTAAAAAGTATGTAGCCACTCCTACCTAGCTTTTCTCATACTGCCTTTTTCTGGTCTCCCATCTCTTTGACCTCTTTCTCTGTCACTTCCATGGGCTCCTCTCTCTTTCCTCCCATGTGTGGTCAGCCCTAAGCATGCGCTCTCTTCCCCACTCTTTTATTCTCCCCTGATTCTCAGTATTCTGGCTGCCATCTCTTCATAAGTGATACCCAAATCCATACTCAACTCTGTGAAGTCTCCATCCCCATATTTTCAACCATCTGTTGGATTTTTCCTAGAGAGGTTCTTCTCATCCTTCGTACTCCCAAACTAAACCTTCTTTACTCTCCTCATCAACATCCACCAACTTTGCTATGTTTATTAATGGAATAATCATAATTCAGTTATCTTCATGAGTGGATGTTGTCATTGAGAGCTGCCCCATATCTTCTGATGATGCTACCTACATGCTAGAGTGTCCTCACATTGTGAATGCCCTCAACCCAACGGAGAACCTTCAAGCTTCCTTTGCTCCAAACATGTTACTTCAGTTCTACCAATTGGATGTACCCACTTAAGATTTAACTTAGGAAACAAACTACATGAGGACCCAGGGGAGGCTCAGAGCGTCAGTGTTGGTCGCCCGGGTCATGGCCAAGGCACTATGTTTTTGTGGTCAGCTGTGGGGCAGCAACTTCCAGGCTACAGAAAAAGTAGCAGGTTTCCTAGATTGATAGGTCAGCAGCCTCTGACCAGTCGGGACTACTCTGTGCTGTGGTTCTAAGAGTTAGTAGGAGCTTGCCCTAAAGCCCATCCTCAAGCTCTTCCAATGATACTCCCCTTAAGTTCTCTGATTTTGTTGTCTACAGCTTGCCAATACCTTCAGAGGGCTGACACCCTCAGACTGAAGAAATTGGGTCACTGTACCTAGGGCTGCGATCCTCAAAATGGTCTAAGTCCCATTTGGTGCTGGGACTGGCTGGGGCTAGTAGTGTCATCCAGGGAGGCCACTCAACCCAGATCACGTCCTGTGCAGGCTTTACTCTCTGTCTTCCCCCTTCGGGGCACTCACTAACCCTCTGTCATGTACGTGCGTCTTGTAGAAAGTCCACAGTTGGCATTTTTTGGGGTCCTCATGGAGCTTATGAAGGGACCTCAGTCCCAGGAGGACAGTCACCTGGATTTTTCTGTTGACCAATGCAGTGTGTTTTTCACAGGATCGTGAGACATTGTGCCACCAGAATGATGCTGACAAGCAGATTCTCAGTGACTTGCACTCACCTCGGGCAGAGGCGGACTGCAGTATTCTGCCACCAAGGGTGCCGCCATGGTGGGACTGTTGGGTTTAGCCACATGTGCGGACTCCTGTGTCATGCCTCACCTATGTGTTCTGACAGTGGTACGGCCTGGACTCCACTACAGCACCTTTGGGCTGTGGGGAGGTGACAGGCATCTTCACCCTGTGTGGTCCCCACCCCAGGCACACAGGGCAGTCATCCTACTCCCTTCACTGGCTGTGAGCCTCGTGTCAGGCAATCTTCCCAGGTTAACTGCACCCATCTCCTTCTCGTTGTAGACAGTTGCTCTGCACTATCTATAAGCCCTTCTAGTCAATATCCTCTCTTGCCTCCAATCAAAATAGTGTCTGTACTCTTGTGGTCAGCAGCCCTTAATCTCAGCCAGATGAGAAATGAACAATTCTTGCACGAAGGGAACAGCTCTTCTCACGCTGCTCGTGGCCTCTCCCCCACCTCCTGGTCAGGGGTGGTGCTAGAAAGCCAGGTGCAGTCAACATTGAAATTAACCATGTGCTCAAAGTACCTGGGCTGCAGCCTGCAGAGTTCAAGAGAAGCTACAATTGGGAAATGTTTAATGGTTGTATTATAAAATTCTCAATGGTAAATTTTTCAAAAATTTATTTTTCAATTACTGTTGACATACAATACTAGTTTCAGGTATATCACATAGGGATTTTACATGTATATACCTTAGGAAGTGATTGCTTGGGTAAGTCCAGTACCAACCTGACTTTCAATGCTAAATTTAACATGACCCAGGAATGAATTACCATTCACACTTTCCTACGTATTCTGGATTGGACTTACATTTGTGGCCATAGTGCTTAACAAAGCACTATGACAACCTTTGAGAGTGTTACTGGCAGCCAGTTTCACAGGTCCATGATGGACAACGCAGAGTCGTAAATGATGCAGTCAGCATTAAATAAATGGAATTAAGAAACTGCAGAGGAACAAATTTCTGTATTGTTGTAATAGAAACAGGTTCTGAAGAGCCATGACATTGTGAATAACGGCAGCTTCTCTATCCTTTCCTCATGCTGCGAGATAGAAAGTAGCCACACATGTCTCATTTGACAAAAAGGACATGAGGAGATATTTCCTGAACACGGCCAAGAAAAGCTGGTGCCTAGACCCTAAGGAGAATCTTCATGTACACTTGCTGGAATAAACAAACACTCAAGGACTTCTTAAATCTCCATGGAGAAGTTACCTCACGTGGGCCTGTGAATTTCGTAATATATTTTAATTAAATTATTTATATACATACAGGGGCCCCACACACCCTATGGGAAGCCCTGAAGAACAGTACAGAAAGCCAAAGCCTGGCATACAAGGGAGAAGCTTGCGGGTGGGATTCGTGAGCTACAGTGTCGAGGATATGCAAACTCTCTTCAGCAACCCGGCAAGGCCTTGTTTTCACAGCTGAAATGCCCTGAAATCACCACTGTTGTTTTTTTGCATCTTTAATGAGTTAGGAATATGTTTTTTTCCCCCTAAAGTTTCCATTAAATGCAAGCGTGCTGCTGCTGGGAATATTAGGAAGAATCAGACAAGTGCAGAGAGTTGTTTCTATAAGAATGTACAGGACAGAGTTGTTTAGAATAGTTAGGGACCTGGACACAGCATCAGTGCCCCTCAGCAGGACACTGGCTGAGCGCATCATGATAACTGTGTGTAGCAGCCCACTCTTTGAGTTAGTTATCTGTTTGGGTGTACAAGCCACCTAAAACAAAGTGGCCTCAGACAACAATGACTTATTATTATTCCTCACCATTCTGTGGCTTGACTGGACTTGACTGGGCTTGAAGGCTGCTGCTGTCAAGTGGGCTGTCTCCGGCAGCTGCAGGCGGATGGACGCTCAGCTGTGGCTGGTGATGGGACAGGGCCTCCCCCACATGGCCGGAGCCTGGCTGAGGCAGCCGGGACAGCTGGGCTGCTCTCTCCACATGTCTTTTGTCACACTGTGGAAGTCTCAGGATTCCATTCGCAGTATGCCCCTTGGCATGCAGTACATTGACAGTGTTGTGCAACCATCTATCTAGTTCCAGAATATTTTTACCACCCCAAAAGTAAACCTCATACCCATTAAACAGTCGCTCGGCTTCCTGCCCACTCCTTGCCTCTGGCAACCCCTGATTTGCTTTCTATCTCTGTGGGTTTGCCTGTTCTGGTTATTTCATACAAATGGAGTCATACGTACCTTTTGTGACTGGCTTCTTTAATTCAGTGTGATGTTTTCAACATTCCTCTGTGCCATAGCATGTTTTAGTACCTCACTCCTTTCTTTGGCTGAATAATATTCCATTGTATGGATAACCCACATATTGTTCATCCATTTGTCAGCTGATGGACAGTTTGGCTGTTTTGCTTTTTGGCTATTGCAAACAGTGCTGCTATGAACATTTGCGTACCTGTTTTCAATTCTCTTGCATCCATACCCAGGAGTGGAATTTCTGGGTCACGTGGTGATTCTATGTTTAGCTTTTTGAGGAACCAGCAAACCACTCTTCTGTGGGCATTTTTAATACTATCCATACTTATTGATGTGGAGATATGAATAAATAAAAGTTACAGAATTATATGTTTCATGTGTGTGTTATAGAAATTTAAAACAAACAGTGGTTTAAAGGCAGACATGTTTATTTTTCCCTCACAAACCAGGCCCGGAGGCCTGGGAGGTTCCCTAAAGTCTTCCGGGACGCTGACTTCCTCTCGCACCTTCTCTCGCTGGTTCTGCCATGGTGGCTCTCGACCTTGCAGTTTGAGAAGGAAGCCTCGGCTTCCTTGGCATCAGAGAGCAGTGAAGACTGATGACTGACCAGGGTTGTGTGTTTGGGGGGGGGGGTTGGGCAGGAGGGGACAAACAGTAGGCTTGCTGTCTCTTAAGTCAGATTCCCAGAACTTAGTCACCAGCTGCAAGGAATACTGAGAAATATAATATTCATTCTGGGTTCTTCCTCATGCAGTAAAAAATTACTTGCAAGAAGGAAAGGATAGATACTACAGAAAAGCTGCCTGTCTCCTCCCATGTGATGAAATTGTGCGGAAAGCTTTGAAGGAAAAAACAAAAATGTTGAACAGTTGTTATCTCTAGATAACAAGGACAAGGACAATTAAAAGTTATTTTTGGGCCCTGGCTGGGTAGCTCAGTTGGTTAGAGTGTCGTCCTGATACACTAAGGCTGCAGGCTCTATTGCCAGTCAGGGCACATACAAAAATCAACCAATGACTGCATGGATGGGTGAAATTAAAAAGTCAATGTTTCTCCCTTCCTGCCCCCCGCCCCTCTCCTCAGTACTCTAGCATGTGACTGTATGTAGAGACAGAGCCTTTAGGAAGGCGATCAAGTTAAAATGAGGCCATTAAGTAGGCCCTCATCCAATCTGATTGGTCCTTAGAAGAAGAGAAAACGTGTACACACAAGGAGACACCAGGGATGCGTTCAGAGAGAACACGCCATGTGAGGAAGCAGTGAGAAGGCAGCCGTCTGCAAGCCGAGAAAAAGGCCTTAGGGGAAACCACACCAGCCAACGCCTTGATCTTGAACTTCTGTGAGAATAATCAATGTCCATTGTCTAACCTACTCAGCCTGGGGTACTTTGTTATGGCAGTGCTAGCCAACTAAAACAAGAGTTGGGAAAAAATCCTAGAGAGCTGCACTTGAACGAGGGCTCGGCGGATGAGTAGGAGTCTACCAGAGGGAGAAGAGAAAAAAACACATTCTAGGCCAAGGGCACAGGGGATGACCCAGGGGTATGAAAAGTATTTTCAGCAAGAATGCCAAAACTTGTTGGGGGGGATGGAGGGAGGGAGGGAGAGAGAGGGAGATTATGTATGTAGTCACAGGAGACAAACCCAGAAGTTTGCTATAGACTTCTACTAAGTTAGTTTTCAATTAGCAATGTGCTGGTAGATGTCTGACAACTGAGCCTCTGTGAGGAGAGCCCTGAATTATACCACCACACTTACTAATTTCTGCGGTGTAAATGCTCTCACCTGATTTCACTCTGTCACTGTGACTCACTGAACATGGCATTGAGAAAAGACACACAGAAATCCATCACTAGTTAATATTTCTACTACATACCTAACTACAATTGACGTAACTAACCTTGAGTGCATAGATAATAGTAAAAAAGCACTAGAATAATTTGTAAACCACAAGTGTTGAGTATTTTCTATTTTGGGTCTCAATATCATTTACGTTAACTGTAAGTTTATATAACAACTTTGAATAATGGCTGTGCTTAACAACTGGCTCACAGAATTCTGAAAATTTAATCTGTTCTCATGAGTCAGTAGGAGCACACTGCTGTTTACACTTACTATTTTGTAAATTATTGTGCTTGCCCTGGGGAGGTTAGGACTGAAAATGTAAGGTAATACACAGCACATTTTAGCAACTGTTTGAGGAGATGACACACATGCATTCAGAAGGAACTTGGGAGGGAGTTGCTAAGAAGGTGGAGGATTGTGGAAGGGGGAGGAAGACTGTCTGTGGTGGACCATCATGGAGGAGATGGGGTTAACTGGAGCCTTTGAGAAGAGTGAGTGTAACTTTTGGGGTACAGGAGGAAGATAAAGATTTCAGGGTGAGAGGAGATTGTGAGGAGAGGACAATGGAGAAGGGTGTTTCAAATCAGATGCACTCCGCCAGCTCAGTTCCTTAGTAAACTGGGAGATCTGCTGATCTGCACATTCGCTCTGATAAATGTACTAGGTTAACTCATTATGTTGAAAGCCAGAGTATTGCAGCCTTAAGAGGTTGAGGGATACTGGCTACCACAAACCATTGGGTGAGAGGGCTAGGGTGAGGAAAGGCATGTATACATCATGATGCAGAATGGGGTTCAGGTGACATACAAGTGGGAAGACATCAAGAGAAGAAGATGCTGGGGACCCGAAGCCCACTGGGATCACAGACACAAGCAGGTGAGACTCCTTCATCTCCTTTCTCAAGGCTGTCATCCTACCTGCTCTTTTACTCCGTTCCCATGATACCGCATTACCTCCTCCTCATTCTCTCTGGGTCCCATCCATCCTTGCTTCCTCATCCTGCCTCTTTCCAGCATCACCTTCCTCTCTAGCAGGTCTTCCTGATCAGCAGACAACATGCTCTAGTAGCCTCATCTCTAAATCTCTCAGTTAAGACACATTATCCTCCAGCTACCACCCTGTTGTCTTCACAGCAAAACATCCAAGGCATTTTCTCTTCTGGGGGGCTCCACTTCCTATTGCCCTTCTTCCTCAACCTGCCCCACTCTTAAGTGTCAACATCACTAGAGATTTCCCTGCTCCACTGCAGCTAAACTGATATTTTAAAACATTAATCAACGACACTTTACCATTGCACTTAAACTGCAGGGGACTCTTACACTTAGCATCAAATACCAGCTCCTATCAGGCTAAGTCCTGCAAGACTTGCCTGCCATGTCTCTCCCCTGCTCTGCAACCATACTGGCCTCCTAGAGCACACCGACCATGGAAGTGGATCCTACCTCAGGGCCTTTGCACATGTGTTTCCTTTATCTGCAATGTTTCCTCACCTTCAGCTCCCTCCAAATCACTCTGCATGTCCGCCTCGTCTCCTCGCTCAGGGCTCAGTCCAGGTATTCTCTCATCAGCCCATCTAATTTGTGCTGACTCACTTGTCAGACTGCATCACACTGCTCCAATGATTTTCTTCATAGCATTTATCACTGTTTGAAGTAATCTTGTATAATTTTTTAATGTCCTTTTAAAATATTTTATTTATTTATTTAGAGATAGGGGAAGGTGGGCAGAAAGAGAGGGAGAGAAACATTGATGAGAGAGAGAAACATTGATCAGTTGCCTCTTGCGCATGCCCCAACCGGGGCCCAGGCCCATGACCCAGGCATGTGCCCCCACCAGAAATCGAACCAGCAAACTTTTGGTTTATAGGACAACACCCAACCAACCACGGCAATCTTGTAAAATCTTTGTTTCACTCAGAGTTCAGCCCACTGTGGCCCATGGGCTAAACCTGACATGAAGCCTGTTTTTGAATATTGGAACAAGTACCCCCATTTATTCATAGATTAGCCATGACTGCTGTTGTGTAGCTGCAACAGAAGCCTTATGATCCACAGAGCCTGAAATATTTACTATCTGTCCCTTTCAGAAAAGGTTTGCTGACCCCTGCTTTACTTCTTTACTGTAATTATGTGTTTATTGTCTGATTTCCTTTACCGTGAAGGGCTGAAAATAAAGGTGTGATGGCACTGTTAACTAAAATACTTGGGTGTTAACACTGGCCAAACCTAATAATAATAACAATGCTATTAGCACTGCTAATAATAATGACTAAGGTGTTTGAACAAGAGCTAATGTTGCTCTGGGCACTGCTCTAAAGGCTTTCTTTGCATTCTGCTATTTAACACTACATCAACTCAGCAAGGGATGCTTCAATCTACCCATTTTATACAGGAGGAAACCAAGACTCGCAGAATTCAAGCAGTTGCCCAGTTCCCCATTGTTGGTCAGTGCACACTACTCCATGAGGTCTCCCAAACCTCCTTCTTTCTTGCCCTACTCTCGACAGGTCATGAAGTGGAGTTAGACAAAACTGGGTTCAAAGTTGGACTTCAGCACTCTACTACTTTGTCTTGTGTGAGGCTGGGAAATTACCATCTATTTCTTAGGGTTGTAAGGATTGAATAAGATGGATAAAGCACTTAACACAAGCTGGAGACATACTGGGTTTTCAAAAATGTTAGAATACCTCAACTTTTACTCAAGGTAAAGGCATAAGTAAACACAGCTCGCTTCCTCTCACAACCACATCAAAATTATAACTAAACTATAGAACAACCATCACTCAGAACCATGAGAAATCAAGTTGAATGGAGGCCCAACAACTACAGAATTAAACAAACCACATCCATCCAGACTGATAGGAGGGACAGAGATGCAGAATGAGCTGGTCCCACACCCACATGTGGTAGATAAAAATTTGGTGGGATATCTCAGGAGCAAAGAGTCCCAGCTCCATACCAGGCCCCCCAGCCCAGGGTTCCAGTGCCAGGAAGATAAGTCCCCATAACTTCTGGCTGCAAAAACCAGCAAGGATTGAGTCAGTGGAAGAAACTTCTGGAAGCAGTTCCTCTTAAAGAACCTGCTCACGGACTTACTCAGACTCACTCCCTCTGAGCTCCATCACTGGGATAGCAGCTTGAAAGGCATCAGTAGCATACAGAAAGGAAATGAAGTATCTGGTAACAGGGCAGCAGCTAGGGGACAGTTTCTCCCAGACAGAAAGACAGGCAGAGGCCATTGATCCTTTTCTGAACCCTCCTCCCTCAAAGCTGCAGAACTGGCAGGTGGGTGCCTATCTGAGACTCTATCAACCTGGCTAACCCTGTTTGCCCTGCCCTGGAGATCCCCTGAAGCTCTGTCCCACCCAGCTTACAAGCCCACCCAAGCTGTTAACAGTGGCTTTTCTATATGAATGATTGGTCTTGGCTCATGCTTAACAACTTCCTAAATTCTCTCAACCAAGCACCAGCAGATCTCATTGAGCCCCCAGCCCCCTACCTCTTGCTAAGTGGTCCAAGGCCTGGTAGTAGCAGCAGCCAGCCTAGGTGCACAGCTGGCTTAGCCTGGGGAACACCAAGCCCAGAACAAGTAGCAGCCATCTGCAGATTGCTTTGCAGCCCATGCAGGGTGGCCCTAGGCAGAATACAAGTAGGGGCTGAACTTGGCCTACACCATCTGGGAAACCACAGAGCATGCACACCCAGTGCATAGCTACAGACCACACTGGAACACCACCACCAGGCCCCTGCACAGCTGATGCTCCATGGATGGCAGGGGTTGGTGATCAGTGGTCACAGACAGTCCTTGCAGCTGACTGGCCTGAGTAAATCCCTCCCATTGACCTGCCAATAGCAATCAAGCCTCAGCTACAAGAGGAGGGTATACTCAGTCCGCATGGAGGGTACATCTCAAGTACACAACTTGGTTGATAGGGGAGGTTGTGGCACTAGACTCTACAGGACACCTACTACAATTAGGCCATGCTCTATCTAATACATAGAAATAAACGCAGGGAGGCTGACAAATTGAGGAGAAAAAAAAAAGCCCAACAAACAAACAAACAAAAAAATGGCCCAAATGAAAGAACAAATCAGAATTCCAGAAAAAGATCTAAACAAAATAGAGATAAACAATCTATCTATCAGTTGCAGAGTTCAACATACTGGTTATAAGGATGCTCAAGGAAGTTAGTGAAGACCCCCGCAGCATAAAAAAAGATCCAGTCGGAAAGGAAGGATACACTAATTGAAGTAAAGAACAATTTACAAAAGAAACAATGGTAGAGTGAAGCCTAGAATTAAATCAATGATTTGGAACATAAGGAAGCAAAAAACAACCAATCAGAACAAGAAGAAAAAAGACCCCTCCTGCCCCCCGCAAAAAAAAGGATAGTGTAAGGAGCCTCAGGGACAACTTCAAGTGTTTCAACAGTCACATCATAGGGGTGCCAGAAGGAGAAGAGAAAGAGCAAGAAATTAGAAATCTATTTGAAAAAATAATGAATGAAAACTTCCCTAATTTGGTGAAGAAAATAGACATGCAAGTCCAGGAAGCACAGAGAATCCCAAACAAGATGAATGCAAAGAGGGCCACTCCAAGACACATCAAAATTAAAATGCCAAAGGTTAAAGATAAAGAGAGAATCTTAAAAGCAGCCAGAGAAAAATGTTAGTTACCTACAGGGGAGTTCCCAGAAGACTGTCAGCTGATTTCTCAAAAGAAACTTTGCTGGCTAGAAAGGATTGGCAAGACGTATTCAAAGTCATGAAAAGCAGGACCTACAACCAAGGTTGCTCTACCCAGTAAAGATATCATTGAGGATTGAAGGGCAGATAAAGAGCTTTCCAGACAAGAGAAAACTAAAGGAGTCCATTATCACCAAACCATTATTATGTGAAATGTTAAAGGGACTAATTTAAGAAAAAGGAGATCAAAACTATGAACAACAAAATTGCGCTAAACACATACTTATCAACAATTTAATCTAAAAAACAAACTAAACAAACAGGAACAGAGACAGAATCATGAATACGGAGAATGTTTTGATGGTTGCCAGATGGGAGGGGGGTTGGGGAGAAGGGGTGAAGAAGTGAGGGGATTAAGAAGTACAAATTGGTAGTCACAGAATAACCCTGGGGATGTAAAGTACAGTACAGGAAATGGAGAAGCCTAAGAACTTATACACATGATCCATGGACATGAAAAATGGTGTGGGAATTGCCTGAGGGAGTGAGGGCTGTTGTGTAGAAGGGGGCAAAGGAGGAAAAACTGGGACAACTGTAATCAATAAAATAAAATTTAAAAAATGTTAGTTCCCTTCTCTCTTTTTTAAGACAATGAATGGGACAAATTTCATTTGGTCCATACTTCTCCTTATACCTGGGGGGGAAGAGGGAAGGGACAGAGTATATTGAGCTAGCTCCCCCGCCTAGTAGCAGTTTGTTGTCACAGCTGGGGCAGCACTCACCTGGAGCATATGAGAACTCCCCCACCCCCAGCCCTCTCTTTTTGTTCTGACCACTTACCATGATGGAAAACAATCCCGCCACCTCTTCAACTTCTTTCCCTTTTGAGGTGTAGAGTTCTATTCAGACTCCTTCTGCCTCCACCTTCTCATACTGAACCCCCTTGCTCTGATCACTGCCCCAGAATAAACAGAGACATTGAAACAGAACACTGTACAAAGAAAGAAAGGAAATTACCTGTGAACTTGGCACTGGCATCTGTGTAAGTGCAGGGAGCGATGC